>WYDI02012618.1:0-14128 GCA_009867235.2 Psittacus erithacus
CTGTTACCTTTCACATCCCTAGCCAAGTTTAATTCTAACTGGGCCTTAGCTTTCCTAACCTGGTCCCTAGCTTCCTGAACAACATCCCTGTATTCTTCCCAGGCCACCTGTCTTTGCTTCCACCTTTTATAAGTCTCTTTTTTTCCCTCTAAGTTTCCTCAGCAGCTCTTTATCTATCCAAGGAGGTCTCCTGGCCCTTCTGCTGCACTTCCTTCTAGTTGGGATGCAACACTCCTGAGCTTGTAGTAAGAGATCCTTGAATAGCAACCAACAGTCTTGGGCCTCCCTGCCCTTTCTTGCTACATCCCATGGAACCTTACTAAGCATGTTCTTGAAGAGGCCAAAGTCTGCTTTCTTGAATTCTAGGGCAGTGAGCTTGCTGCACGCTCTTCTCACTGTCCTGAGGATCATGAACTCAATCATCTCATGATCGCTGCAACCATACCTGCCCTGGAGCATCATGTTTCCCGCAAGCCCTTCCCTGTTGTGAGCAGGAGGTCAAGCATGGCACCTCTCCTTGTTGGCTCCTCTATTACTTGCAGAAGGAAGTTGTCTTCCACACAGTCAAGGAACCTCCTGGATTGCTTGTGCTGGACCGTACCGTCCCTCCAACAGATACCAGGGTGGTTGAAGTCTCCCATGAGAACAAGGGTGTGTGAGCATGAGGCTGTTCCTATCTGTCTATAGAGCACTTCATCCCCAGAGTCCTCTTGATCTGGCGGTCTGTAACAGATTTTCTCTGAAAATATGTAGCCATTGCAAGGCCCCTAACTTCAAGATCTAGTCATATCCGTAATAGTTTTCTCCAAAACATAAAAGACACTATCTCATATTTGAAAACATGCACTATTTCTAGAAAAATAGGGCTGGGAAGAAGAAAATATGGTTATAAAAGCTGGATAAAAGGACCTGTTTTTTCATAAAGATCTAAAGCCATCAGAGTAGTATTTTAGTTCTTCATGTTGAATTGCTCAAGTTAAATGAAAATAAACAAGAAGATCAAGTGGAAGAGACAGCTAAAACTCCAGTTTTCCAAGGCAGAATCATGGCATCATGCTGAAATTAAGCATATGCTTAATATCCTCATTGATGGGATCTGGAAAAAACCCCCAAAATTGTGAGACTCCTACTTAATACGCACAATTTGCATGCTATTATCCTAGCTGTGACTGCTAAAAAAGAGTGAAAACTACAGTGTTCTTATTCAGTGTTACCTAGTGGGTTAATGAAGAAGGAGAGACTTTATTTTCTGAATTTAAAGCTGTACCTACATGATGACCTTGTTGCACATCATGTATCTGCTATCAAAGCATCTAACTCTGCTCTGCCCAGAGATTTTGGTCAGTGAAACAACTCAGCCTTACAGTCCCATAGTGAACTGATGAAAACAAGTATAAAAATAATGAAACTTGGAGTTATGTATAGGGAAAACATTGCTCTCTGCTTTAGCAACATTACATTTGTTTAGCTTCCTTATTACAGACCAAGAGCCATGCCGAAGGGAATGGAGGCAAGATGGGTGAAATAGAAAGGCAGAGCAAAATTAGCACAGTTGAAGTATGTCTGCAGTTTCCCAGTATATAACACCATTTGCTGAATATCAGAAGATTTACTTCATGCTGAATTGTATGTAAGAAAGAGAAAAGTGATTTTGTTTTGTTTTGTTTTTTTAACAAATAAAAAAATGCATGTGATTTTTTATTTCTGTTAAATTCACCCTTAAATGAGTGATTCTGACTGAAATATTTTGTTGACTCTTTTCAGTAAACTGGCACAATTATGCTCAACTTTAAGTAGCTTTTTTACCTCTGTAGTCATATGGTCTTACGCACTTGGCCCTTTTTTGCAGTGCTGAGAATCATGCTTAACTCAGGGTAGTGGAGAAAATCTAGTTCAAAAGCAAACCAGCTTTTTTGTTCACTTATGCCAAAAGAAAAGAAGCAATTTCCATAAATTTCCTATTTATATGCCAGGGATGATATTAATTGCCTTAGAAATATATATTCATATACATATTATTGCCTTATAAATATGTATTCATACATAATCCCCATATGGATGTACTTTATCCATTCTGAAACAATGCAGGTGTTTCTGAAACAGATCATGACAGGATTAATGAATTGAAATTTTCACAATATGATGACTACTAAAAAGTTGATTGCATTCTTAAAACACTCTAATCAATTAGAGCAAAGATCACAGAGCAATACAAATTTATTTGACTCATTATCAGATTTAGAGATTTTCATAGAACATTCTTTGCAATCTTTGGTTGTTATTTTTGTTTAGATCACACAAATGTGTCACAAGAATACAAATACAGTTCCCAATGATTAAAGGAGTAGTATTTTTGAAAATGAATAGGTAAATGTTTTGAGCCGTTAGCTCGGTGTTCAATTTACCAGTCTGGAGATACTGTAAATCTTTTGATTAAAAAATAAGAACACTGAATCAAATCCACCGATTTGGAAATAAACTGGGGAAAAGAACAAGAAAATAAACAAACAAAAACCAAACAAACAGAAGAAAACCCACCCACACCACGATAAACCTAAACCAAACAAACAAAACAGAGGGAAAAAAAACCCAAACCCAAAACAAAACAACCAAAGCCCCCAGAAAATAGGTTATTTTAAGAAGTGAAGAAAAAAACTATCACGATAATGAAGAGTGAAAAACAGTTAATGATCTGCAGTGTGATTCAGACAAATAGTTGTATTAGAAAGCTGTTCTGAGAGGTTGTGAACACCTTGATATACCCTTTAGCTCATTTTGTTTTGACTCAGAACCATCCGTCATCCATCCATCCGTCCATCCATTGCCTGCAATAACTTATAGTTTCTTCTATGGCTAATTATTTTTATATCTTTGAATTAGTTTCTGTTTAATCCACCAGGAGGATGGGGAGGTTTTTATTCATTTGTTTAGAGTCTGTACAGTACAAAGAAATCATAGGTGAGCCAAGTCCTAAAACTTGCCAGTGATCAGAGGGAGTAGAAGCTTGACCACTTTTCATACAAATTGCATCCTACCTTTCTGGGGTTAAATTAATCCCTAGTTTTCCTTTTCACATCCTGTCTTTTATCACAGTTGTTAACTGCATTACTTAAGGCCTAAACCTGTGGAAAGTTCTGTCAGTGTTTAACTTTAGGAATGTGATTATTTTCCATGAATTCAAGTAATATGGTCTCAGCATAGTATTTGTAAGCTTTGAACACAGGAGAACATGCCTTTGTGGCTCTTAATTAAATTAAATTAAACCTCTCTCTCTCAGTTCACCTCTTTATCATAGCCTTGAAATTTAGACCTGTGATACCTAAATTAATAGCAAATTATTCAAACAGATTTTGATATTTGGCTTCATTTATTCCTAATTTCTTATCTGCACTTCTGCTCTTAGCCATTTTTACCAATGAAGAAAAGAAAATATGCCTATCTTATTGGATTCTTTATGCCCTGGCCTCATTCGCTGGGAACAGATGGGAATGGTACAAAGGGGATCTTGGAGCAAAAGAACCTTAATTGTAAGAATGCAGAAGAATCATTCTGCATAGCTTGCATATTCAATACAAGACTGGACCATTCTGTTACTTAGAATTCAGACTTATGGAAACAGTACAGTATGTTGTGTATGAAAAATTCCAAGATCACTAATAGATATTCTATAGACATAATCAATTTTGCTTTCTTCCTCCCCCCTCCCCATTGTACTTCTGTGGCATCAGGCTGTGTCCAGCCAGGCCTAACTCAACCTAACTCAAAACTATTTTATCACAGGACAAATAAAGTTTTTTTACTCCTTAAGAAAAATTTCATCAGTAAACAAAAACGCCTGAGTCATTTTTCAGTTAGTACACAGTAATATGTTCCTGTCATTACTGGATAAAGAGAAATGCAGGCTATGTTATGCATCACTGTTGAAGTGGGACTACACTGTGTATTACCTGCTGTCTCAAATAACTTGGTGTTGTCATAGGTAGAGAGACTGAATATCCACATGCTATTTCAGCAAGGCTTCTAGTGCCCATTTTTCACTGACAACTTCTTTTTTGATTATTATTATGCTCTAACTAAGTAACAAGAAGGAGAAGCCTTTTCCCCAGAAAATGTGTGAGATGAGGCAGTGCAGATGTGGTTTGACTGTGCCATTTTAAAATAAACAGGAGGCAATTTTTCCTGATATGCAACAGCTGACTGATATCAGTTCTATTTGTTATTATTACTATTAGAAGAATGATCTATTAGGACTTTTATTTCCCCCAGAGAAGCTTAAGTTAAAGCTCCAAGGACATTTTCAAATAGACTGTAATAGTTCAGACATTCTTATCAGCCGCACATTATGAAATTGTGCTGGCTTTCTCTTACTTTTCCTACAAGCCTATGAGCCTTTTCTCATAACATCAGCAAAGGAAGGGCAAATTCTAAGCACGTAAGTGCAAAAACAACAGTACCAAATTGCATGGTGCTAGCACATACATAGCTGTAGATGATTTTTCACTTTTATCCTCAGTACAGAATAATATGCCTCTTAAAATACCATGAGCAACTTGTGGTCTTAGTAATAAGGCTAATAATATTTAGGAAAAATAACATTCAGCGTAGCAAATAGAGACGAAATATAATCTGTCTCTCCTTACTCAAACCAACATACCCTGGAATTCTACCACCTCTGCTTTTCTATTGAGCTTTGTTTGGGTTTGGTTGGTTGTTTTTTTTTTCCTACTGTAAATCAGAGCCTCATTTTGCTAATTAATTATAATTCCTTATTTACTTGTTGTATATTAGGCACAGATAAAGTCTTTGTCATTACTGTTTATAACAAATTACAGAAAGAAAAATAGGTAGGTGTGGTTTACCTACTGCTCCAAGCAAATCAACAACAAAATTAAGGAAACAGTAGATTTTCATGTTTCTCAGTACATAAACCCTCCAGATACAAAGACTGTTTCAGAGTAGATCATTAAAAATATTAAGTATGCCAAATCCTGCACTTCTAAGACTACAGTGTCTTTTTGCTTTGGAAAATAATATCAGACAGTTTAAACTGCGTCTGCTGTAAAATGGCATTAAAACCAAATTTATCCACCAGCTCGGGAAACAGAATTTAAGCAATAAAATAAGCAAGTGAACTCTTATTACATGTTAGAGCCACTTCTTCAATTTTGTCTCCATCCATACTACATGAACTGTGTGCAAAATCACTATTTTTTTTACTTATTAACTTGTACAGATCCTTGTTGAATGACATTAATGTCTATTGCACCACATCAGTTCTTATGACACAGTTCTTCAAATGAATTTCTGATTTCTGCTTACTTGAAATTCACCTTTTTGTATACCCACTTTTGTGATGAACAGTGGAAGTACAAAAGTTTTTGAGAACTGTACCACGGAGCATAAAGACAGCGAAGGTGAAGGGAAACACATTATAGCTCTAAATTACCTCAACAAGATAATGTTTCAGCACATTGACAATGATATTTTTGGACTGCAGTTTATGGTACATAGTTGTCAGTCTAATGGTTTCAAGTGTACCACACAGACACATACTGTCATATGCAATTATACTGTGATGTGCCGTGAAGATAAAAGAACAAAGGTTCAGAGATTTAAAGCGCACAATAGACTGATATGTTTGCTTTATGGAAAAGCAATCACTCAAAGCAGAGTCATTTTATATTTTAAATATGATGCTGATAATTTGTAATATGTTATAAATTTGTGATAATTCACAGAATTGTAAAAGTGTAGGCTACTGTCCAGAGAAGTCTATAGCATCTGTTACTTGTGTCCCAGGCTACTCTGAGCTTTGGTTGAATGTTTGAGCCTTTGGAGCCTTGCTTGACTGTTATGCATAAATTCCTATGACTTTCATTAGCTACATCATCATAACATATGGGGACAGCAGAAGTTGGTAATATTGTGATTGCCATTCTTCTTGTAATGCAGCAATGAAAAAAGGTATCTTGTATCCACTTCTTTAATTGTTCAGTTTCCGTGATGTGCTTGACTTAGTGATTATATTTAGAGGTTTTTTAATTTCTTTTTCTGAGATTTAAAATGCTACAGTCAGCTCAGAAACATGAGCAGAACAGCTCTACTTCCATCTGACTGTCTATGCTTTGACTCTATAGTAAACGAAAATGAAAAACAGTGTTTACAACTTTGTACACCTAAGTAAGGAGATTCTGTCTAAAGAAAAGTTTATTTATTAAATGTTCCATCTATGACCTTTAACAACTGGATGTACATTATTCAGAAAGCAAGGAACAGTGACAAGCCAAGTGTTCTTTTCACTAGAAACACTCTTCTGAAATTTCATAACAAAATTTGAAGAGATACCAAGGACAATAGAAATATAATATTCCTCAGAGAGAAAAAGAAACATTGTTTAACAAAAGTGCTGGTAGTGCATTGAAGGAATTAAAAAAAAATCACAAAAATATAATAATAAATTAAACTTGTCTGTTGTGCTTTCCTAACAGTACCTTTATTTATTTCTGTTTATCACCTGTTTCATTTTTCTGCTTGCCATTAGATGCTGTATTTTTCCCCACGTTAACAGTTCTCCAGATAATCACCATCTTAAAGCATAAAGAGGTTTTCTCTATTTTCATTTCTAAAGTTTTTCTTCATATATAGAAAATAAAAATTATTGATGTACAAACAGAAGGAGTTATAACTGTTACCTTGATTGTAAAGGTCCATATAGCTGGCTTAATTATAGCAATTTGGCACTATGAATTTCAGAATTTAGATCTAAAACATTCTACTGTGGTGTAGGAATCAGACCCCTGTCGTATTATGTGTTTTAACATCAGTGGAAGATGTGACGTTACAGAGCTCATATTACAATTGCTATGAATTGAAAGGAAATAAAGGGAAATACTGCTCTATTTCCATATAAGCACTTCATTTAAAAGTATCGTCTGGAACCCAACAAAACCAGATTATCTCCTTATGAATTATATATTTACTTTGATTAACCTTGTGTTGCTGTACCACTTAATCCTTGGTATTAATCTATTTCTTAATTATCTGAAAAAGTTATTGTGTAAAGGCTTACTTGTGTCCTTGTTTGGAGAAAAAAAATATCGTACTGTTGTGAGCTGTAATTAAAATAACTTGCAGTTGCTACAAATTTTAGCTTCTACTGTATTAACTCCTTACAAGTTTGAAAAGAGGCTTGCAAGCAGCATCTTATTTTAAGGCAATATAAAGTTTACATTAAGGGCATATTCAATATAAACATAATGATAAAATTAGATGGGATGTTGGCAGTACTGGTGTAGGACAGTGGAATTCTCTGTTCATTTCCCAGCTTGGATAGCAGATACTGTGACTGACCTTGGATAAAACAGTCTGTCTCAGACTTCCATTTCCCATCAGTGAAAGGGGACTATCTTCCTACCACATAGGTGTATTTTGAAAATAATGTATTTCATGACAGTGAGATGGTTACTCAGTTAAATTTATATACTTAATAGTTTCACTAGCTGCAGTGCTAGGTGGTGACACAGGTTATGAATAACACGCCAAGTAAAGAGGAATTGTACCTGCTAAATAGGTTGCTCCTGTAAAGCATCTCGGAGTATGGCTAAATTCCAGATTTATCATTTATTTTTTTTTTTTTTTTCTGTAGCCACCAACTCTAGCAGTTTCTGTTCCATGTTTTTCAATTGTATTTCAGTTTACTCTCCCTGTTGATTTTTCTTTTTAAGTCTACAATCATGACTAATTGTGACTGACAAATAAATCCCAACAATCAGTGGAAGAAGGCTCAGAGGAGATGGGCAAGGAGATGTGCCCATGAATCTCAGGGAATAATGCAGATTGTGACTGACCACAGCTGTTGCAAAGAAGCTGACTTAGCACCAAGGGGACCAGAGGGTGGTCTCTGCTTTAGGAAAACAGCTATCAACAGTTGAGTTGGCAGTGTAAATGTTTCTCCCTGAGTTCGTTAAGAAACTGTGAATGTCTCCCTGAATTAGCTAGACCAGCAGGGAGGGGAGTGAATGACTGGCTCAGGCCAGCAGCAAGTACAAAAGCTGAATTAACAAAAGAATTTTGAAGACATTAATGGGCTAGAGCTGGCTTCAACTGATGTATACTTTCCTAGTGACTGGGGATACCAGTGTCATGATGGTGAACATATTATAGAGACCAGTAATAGGAATCACATTGGTGCTGAAATGTGTATTGCAATTGCTGTATATGCATTTTGCTAAGTGTAACTTACATTTGTATTGTGAAATGCAATATATTTTGTATCACTCTGCTAAATCAGAAATCTCATATGACATAATCTTTAAATAAGTAAATTTAGTATTAAACATTACATTCTCCATGTGGAATATCTAAAAGAACCCGGTCAGAAAGTATTGGGCTTTGACAATAATTCACACTGAGCTTCTGAAATGTGTAAAAGACAGCAGTGGCTAATGCAAGTGATTAAAAATAATATTTGGAGTAGGCACTCCTTTTCCTTTTAATAGTCATTAGTCAACAATTTTGATCCCTGAATGTGATGCCTTTTTAACGTGAAGGATTTCTCTTTTGTTTTCAGAGCAGTTCTCTAAGCGTTCCAAGGTTTTTTAGCTGCTATGTAGAGCCCATTTTATGGCAGCCCTGTTTGTTTTTCCTCATGTTTTGGGTGGCCAGCATCTTGTAGAACAAGAGCTGCAAGACGATGAGAGATGCTATTGTCAGCAATAAGAAAGTTGTGATAGTATGTAAAATGTAAGTGGTCATACTGATGTAGGCTTCAGCTGGTACCACACCACCTTAAACAGGCATTCCATTCAAAGACCATTTATGAAAATGAATTATACCTAATTATTACCACACTGTAGAATTAGATGGTGCATCAACTGTTTATTTATTTTCAGTCTGTGTTACTAGCTTCTGATCACCAAAATAATACCATAAAAGATAAGGATTTGCATTATATTTAAAAGAACATCAAAAGGCAATTATTATTAGATTCTTGTAATAACAGTTCATGGGCACACTTCAAAATATGGAAGTATGTCTCTGCAGAGGACACTGCAGACAGGAATGACAAAGTGTTATACTTCGTGCTTGGTTAGGGATTGCCTCCAGTGCTGAAGAACCATCTCTTACTACTAAGACTAAGAACATGCTGGTCTTTCAATATGAGTCAGAAATGATGAAGGGAGGAAGAGACAAAGGAAGTCAGGAAGGAAGGGCAGCTTTTTCAATATATTTTCCACTTTGTTGACGTTAGATATGAATGCTTAGTCTTTTCTGTCAAATGTTTCAGACTAAGAAATAGAAAGCTTGTTTGCAGCTGGGACTTTGTCTGAAGGGTGGAATTCACAGGTTTCATACTAGGTTTCTCACTGGAACTGATTCCAAACTGTGCACTAGTAACCTCTAAAGTAAAAGACACAGCAATTACAGAAAATTCAGTTACTGATCTTTACAAATATTTGATTTTCATGAACCTTTCTTTTTAAGCAAATCAAAGAGGAGTTCCTATCTTGTGGTTGTGGTAGACAAAGGGAAAAAATAATGTGCCCAGACACTTAAGATGGCTCCAAATGTAGCTGACAATGAATAACATCACCAGATCCCTTTCTTCCTTGTTTTTTTTTTGTGTGGTTTGTTTTGTTTTTTTTTAAGTTAATGTATTTTTCTTGTCCTATCTGTAAGCCACAGTCTTCTTCAGTAGTTAGGCAAAAGATGTCATGGGTCACTGTGATATCCATAGTTTGTATTGATCATGAGCTGCCAGTAGGACATAAGAAGAGATTGGACTGAATTATTTTAAATAGTTATGTTAAGAATTTCTACTATTTAATAGTTGTGTACTATGCCTAGATGAAATTTATGGATATTTTCCCCTTAGACTGTGTGCTTATAATGAGAAAACCATTCAGAAGACTTTCTGGAGGAAGCACAGTTCAAGGTGAAAGTCTGCTATCAGGAAAGATGACATTAAAAATAAGTGCACTCAACAGCTCAATTCTATGGGCATTTAATCACAGCTGCAGAGCTGAGTACTAACCTTAATCCAATAGTGTCTTTAGCTCCTAATAGTGCTTTCAGAATTGCATACCTGTCAGAGAATACAAGATCTACTAGTGCTTTAAAATCCCTAGGCATTCCCTAAATTCTTGCTATCAGTCTCATAACTCACAACTTTTGACTCTTACAAAAACATATTAAAAGATGGCAGTATTTGCACAGCAAAGTGTTCTGTGGCAGTGTGAAAAATGTCAGTTTCATAAAAATGGTATAGATCTAAGTAAAGAAAAAGAAAAAAAAGGAAGAAATACAAAAAAGACTTTCAGGCAATACCAGGCTTTGAGCAAAATACAAAACAATGGAAACAGTGGAGTGAATAAGATTTTACTGAAAATCAAGATGGCATCTGCCTGAATCCACCTTGGTTTCAGAATTTACTTTGGAAGTTTGCCAAAACTGGACAAAATCTGAACCTGGGGCTCCAACTGCTTCCCATAATAGAGTTAATGTTCTCAATGTGAAATAGTCTACATAACACAATTAGATGCAGGCAGAGCTAATCTGGGCACTGACTTGATTATCTTTGATAGCACTAAACAGAGCAATATAATTGTACTGGTATGGCTCAGCCAAGCAGCAGATTGGAAAGGCAGACTATCAAAACTATTACCAATTTCACTGTATAAGGTAGTTCAGTTAGAGCTATTTGGGGTATATTTGTACATAGCACCTCACTCTCTTATGCTTTAGCATTTATGAAGAGTTTGACCACATTTTTCCTAAAAATATAGGAATATATGGATCAAGGCCTACACTAGTGAAAATGTTTAAAAACTGCTGAAGGAAATTATTATTTAGTTGATTAACTTAGTAAATAGACCAAGTCTTTTGTAGATAAGGAGTCATGCTTTCTAAATTTTTTCTTGGTTGTGGTTAGTTTCGTTCTATTTCAAAAGTAATTATGATGAAATATTAGGAATATGAAATCTTGGATTCTTTAGGGAATCTATAGAGCAAATTGATACACACAAAAAGAACTTTTTCTGGGCCAAATGGAGTTGTAGGATCTTTTGGTTTTAACTATGAAATTTTACACAGGCAAGAAATGTTCATTGTGTGAAGGCTTAGACCCTGGAATTACACACTCATTTTCTTAGCATTCAATATTTCATATTTTTTTTTCATGAGTTAAACTACCATTGCTACGTTTGCTTCAGAAAGATATTAAAATAACATGCCTGGCCAACCTTAATTTGTCTGTGGATGAGTAAAAAGTTTTAGTTAATTGCTTATTTCTGTCAAGGCCAGGAAAATCTTAATTTGGACCCATCAAAGGAGAAAGTTTTTCAGCCAACAGATTGAACCTATAAGAATATGCTTAGCCTTTCATGACTGAGAGTGTTCAATAGCACAGGAGGCCAAGCTGTCCTCGTCTTTCTTATGAAAACTTGTTGCCAGTTTATAGTTTTTATCCATTTGAGTAGTGCATGTGTACTGATGCATTGTGAAACTGATTTTGCCTTTTTTCCTATATCTGCATTTTGAATCCCTTTACTTTCTTAGCACAGCTTGTCATGGGTATGGTTGTCTCAACCTATATTTATGCACACAAAAACGTGGAACAGTAAACATGGCTGTAAAGCTTTAATGAGGCTTTTTGCATTTTTGAAATCTGAATTGTCTCTTACATGTTTAAACCATGATACCACGTAATCTTTACATTCAAAATTTTTGCTTAGAAATTGTGGAATTTTTTTAATGGATTTAAAAAAAAAAAAAAAAAAAGGTAGTGGGGGGCAGAAATACCTTAAGGGAAGTATCAAATCTCCTGAACTGTGAAGCAATATACTGGCTTCATATGAGTTTAGATGTCATGCATGCATTCAACAACGTATCTTTTCTGATGCATCTTCTACATGATCCAAAGGAGGTCTTAGGTTGGATGTTCGTGTTTTATTTAGAGGGAAGAGTAAAAGGCAGGAGGTTGCAAATTTGATTCCTGCAGCAAGGCAGTTTACTGCTGTACAGCCTCATGATGTGTTATTTCCCCCATTAAATAAAACGTTTGATCCTTACTGCTTCAGCTCAGCTTGGCTAAAATCATGAAAGGAGAGCTTGGACAGTAGCTGAACCCCCAGGCTGCTGGAGGCAATAACCTCTGAGCAGGTGGCAGGAGGCAGCTGACATGGTTGCAACCAGATATATGAAAAGGTTTATTTTTCCTTGTAGAAAATGCTTGTGCCTTTTCATTCTCCTTCTGCAACAGAATCTTACTGGGCATGATTAAGCTTTTCTCTTTGATGACTAATTAGTAGATTTGGTCAGAGTGCAGGTTGCTTTGGTTTAGTTTTCTTTTTTCTCCCCACAAAGCCATTTTCATGTAAATGGCATTATCAATAAAAAAGGTAAATTGCAGCATTATAATAAAGCCAATTATATTTATAGGGGAACAAAGTAATCAACTTATTTTTTAATTTATTGGTTTGTTCAGAATTTCTTGCAGTGACATGAGGTCAGAAATGGAACTTTAGTTGCAGTGTGTCCTGGGATTTTCTTGTGACCTTCTCTTTGCTGGGTTCATCAGTGCTTGGTTGCAAGTGAGATGAAAAGTAAAAGCAGTCATTCTAGTTAGAAAAGCAAACCCCTTTCAGGAGCCAGTTTTGATGCCCCTCTTTGAGGCTACAGATCAGTCTGGTTTTAAAGTGAATATGTTTTCCTACATGTCTACAAACTGTTACTTAAAAAATCACCTTTATCCCTACCTGAAGTGATGTACTTAGTTTCTGGAACTTCTGAGTTACGTGTCAAGTCACACTCTCACTTCTCTACTTTCTTCTTGCTGCGTGTGTCAGCTAAAAATCCAATTTTAATTCATTTACCTTGCCAAGGATGGCAAACAGGTATGAATACATATTCACTATCTTTGGCTTGCATTCCTTCTTAAAAAAATCTAGTTTCATTTAATAGCTCATGCTCTTCTGTTCCATCCTAACTTAATTTTGGTGACAGTTATGGGTTCATTATCGTACTTTCTTTTTTACATAGACAGCTTTGCTAGTTTAATTGAATTTATTGATCACATTTCTTAAGAAACAGCTAATTCTCTGACACCAATGAAAAATCCATTCATTCTGAACCCGAGCAGTTCAGAAATATTCAAAATAGTATACAAGCATAATAAATGTCAAATTTAAAGATGGTGTTTCAAGTATCCTTTGCTTTCCTGTGTGCACATTCTTTGACAATGGTTTAGCTGTTTTCTTCTAGTCTTTTGTGGTGTGTGTCTTTGCATGACAGGTTTTAAAACTTGTTCTTCTGCACAGTGCTGTACTATGTGCTTCTGCAAATATTAAGCAGAAAAAAAAGAGAAGAGAAATAATAGTACATCAGCTGTTTCATCCACTATGACTGGTGCCATTATGAGAGAGAACACTGCATTTATTTACCTTAGAAAGCTTGTTTCCCACCTTGTTCTGAATGTTAAAAAGAAGGGGAGGATAAAGAAGAAAGGAAGTTCAAGGAAGGAACTTAATACAGCATCCAGTCAGTGTTTTAGTTCAGCACAGAAGGATGAAAAGTGTATTATTCCCTCAATATCCCCACAGACTGTGTTTGTATTGCAGAGTGGTTTTGGATTGTGCAAACTAGATCTTTCTGGATAAAGCTAAACCGAAAGATTCTTCCCAGAAATGTACCTGATATTCTCCAACTGCTAACGGGATTGGTTCTACAGACAAGACAGGAGCTAGCCCAAAGTAAAACCCCTGAGAAGCATGTACTATCAATGTTGAATCCTCAGCACTAGTTGTTTTATTCTATGCATTGTTTCCCACTTTACCCTGCTGCAGTACTTGCTAATGTAGATAAAGCATGATTCCCTTCCTGCTTTCTGTGTTGCTTATCCATCTCTCACACAGCTGTTGCCTGAGAGCTGGTGTAGCAGATCCCAGTGTGAGGCAGATGAGCAACAAAATTCGTATGAGGAAAGAATGTTAAGACTAAATATTAGCAACCAAAATTGATCAGTGTAGAAGATGCTCTCGGAACTCTATTCTATATAGAATCATAGAATAGTTAGGGTTGGAAAGGACCTCAAGATCATCTAGTTCCAACCCCCCTGCCATGGGCACAGACA
>WYDI02012619.1:0-14725 GCA_009867235.2 Psittacus erithacus
CGGGGTTGGAACTAGATGATCTTCAGGTCCTTTCAAACCCTAACTATTCTATGATTCTATGATCACTCTGTGCTTTACCTCAGGGGTGGTTGATGAACTGAAGAAGTAAATAATGTCATGATCAGCAATAGGAGTGAAGCTGTGCCCAAATGTAGGGATACAATTTTGATACAGAGGTATCTGAGTGACTCTTCAAGTTGAGGACAGAGGGGGAGGGTATCAATGGCAACCACGTACTACAAAAATTGCAGCCACTGGGCAGCTTGGGAGCTCTAGTTTCATTTTTCAAGCCCAGAAACTTTTCTGTATTGACTTAGACAAGTTGTGGTTCATTGTGTACAATGATATATGAACATGTGCCAAATAATATTGACAGGCAGATTGGCTTTGCTTCCTGTGGTTTTGAGGGCTCAGTTATGTTAAATCCAGAAAACAACAGTTGATCCATATCCCTTCACCTACTGAAATTTTGGTATACTATAGCTATTTAATAAACAATTTGCTTTATCAGTTGAAACCTTAAACAGGAAACAGTGTTGATAAGGAGCTAGAAAGTGTTTCTCCCTCAACACCTGAGTTCATTTCAGAACATCACTTAGGTCTGTAATGAGCTACTTGTATCCCAAACTTTATGTATGTTTGTGTATTATATAGAAGTAAAAGTGTGTTGTCAGATGTGGAACAAATTGTGCGCTATTTAAAGAGCACATAAATACACAAACATATTTAGGTATCTAGCTTGTTTTCACAGTGCAAACACTAGATTTGAAGAGTATGAAACTATACATTCAGATATCAATACAAATATTTCCCTAGAAAATTCTGGGGTTAACTTCCATTATGTGTATGACAATTCTGATACATGTGTTTATACAAAGTGGCTCATTCTTTAGACCTTTGAAATACGATGGAATCTTTGAAATGCAATACTGTTCATGTACTACTTAAAGATGTCTAACCATCCTTTGAAAAGCACAACATATTGCAATCCATACGAATGGATGCAGGAACAATGAGGTAGCTATTCAATTTCTATGTAGTATGTTTAAAGTACTTGCAGTTCTACTCCTGCTTTTATTTACTGTACATATAGCTTTCCTGTGGTAAAGTCCTGTCAAAAGGTTTCTAACAGTTTTAGTAATCAGTTTTGCAGAACAGGTCTGGATAACTTATTCATGATGTTAACTCTATTTAGACTCTCCTAATGCTACTTCAGTTATTCAGCTTTATCTGACCTTATAGTCACTAGTTGAGAGCTCTATTGGCATCAGCAAAAGTCACACATGTAATTATGTACATCTTGCAAGAAACTGGTATAAACCAGGGTAATATTTTTCAGCCAGCTCTCTGATACTCTAGGTGTATGCCTTGACTTTCTGTCAATGAAAACAGCTTGATCTTAGTCATATACTGGGAGGTGTCACAGATATCTTACCTTACCAGAAGGACTGCTGGTCCAGAAAGGACAAAAGTAATCTTCTGGACAGTTTCGAAGACTTTTCGGTGCCTGAAAGAGGAGTAGAAGCCTACAGAAAACCGAGCTCTGTTATCCAGAGATTTTTTCAGTAAATGAGCACACTAGCCAGGACAGCTGCTTTGTTCATAAATCAAGTCTGAGGTGGCTTTGTGCCTCAAACTTGCCTTCCTATTTTAATTTGGGCTTTAAAAAGGAAGTCTCCAGAAGCACCAGTAATGTTCCACATGACTTGCACACTCTCCATTCCCTCTATAATAACTGTTGACAACTGAACAACCTTGAATGCTATAGAAGATATAGCTATGCATAAGATTAGGAGTTGGTGGTTTGAAGCTATTAAATGTAATTCTATAATTTTCTGGATTTCATGCATTTGCCAGTCATGTTATTTGAATTCAATCAAATGTACAATAAGTGAATTTTGAATTTGACAGGACTGTCATACAGAGTGAGCTTATGCTTGGCACTTCCTTATGTTGACATTTCATTACTTAAGTCTTCCCTCAAAGCTTTTCTGATGGCTCATTTTGGACTTTGATAAGGCTGAGCAGGTAAGCCTTTTAACAGGTTGTGTCAGAGACCTTAACTACATGTCAGATCGTGATGAGAGTATTTCTCACCTTCAGTTAAGAAATACTCTGGGTAGACTCTTGTTGCTTCTGTTTTCCCCTCTTGCTCTCCCCACCTTGCTGGATGGGGTTTGAGTGCTCTACCCAGTTTACCATTCATGCCAAAGACACTCAGATTGTGATAGTTATTTGTAAACTGAGCTACTATCTAATACTGATCTGCACTTCTATAGTTCCTTGGGCTGAGAAAGGCATATGGCTATCAACTTCCTAAAAAAATAAATTAATGAAGGCTAAAAAATCAACAAGTCAAAAGCTAATTCTAGCCTTTGTGAATATGAGGGCAGCTATCTTGAACTGGGACATTTAGAGCATATGCAGATATTGATCAAGACACTGCAATGCAAAATAGTTAGGAGGAACTTCTTTATTTTCTCAGATAGTCAGAATGAGATAGCATTTGAGTTGCCTTTGTCAAGGATGGGAAAAGGATTGTGAGGAGAATAAGAAGAATGATTTTGACTCTTGAAATAAGTGAGGAAGAAAAATAATGTAGCACTAAGGTACCCTTAATACACCTGAAATTCTTTTTTATTACAATTTCTGGTTTTGTTTTTTTACGAAAAGCATTTGAATTGGGTAAAGAAACAGAGGTATACAGAATAATTTTGGGAAATACAAGCTTTTACCAAGACCATTGGATCAGGCCAGTCGCTGAGTTTGGAGGGAACCTATGAAAACTGTTCAGTGTGTTTTGGAGCTCATTTAGGCTCAAAACTTAATCTAACAATCATAAAACACAAGGAAACAGGCATGGCACTTGCACTTCTATGAAAATAATGTGACTGCTGTAGGAAGTGAGACAGCTGCCTTCTAAAAACACAGTAGAAACTTGGGCATGGTCAGTTAAGTAAAAGTTTAGATGAATAAATTGCTGCCTTCATGAATGTGATTTTAAAGTCATAAATTTGAGTGTTCAACTAAAAGTGAACAGGATTGCCGCTGGTTGTCTTGCACCAACTATTAATTATATATCAAGTAAAGAACAAGCTAGCTGTGTGAAAACAGTTCTTCAGAAGAATAACTTAAATATTCATATTTAGATTTATTCATATATAGATATGGGTATATGTATGAATACATACAAGTAGAGATACAAAAAGATGTATCCTGCAGGTTTCTGAGCAGAATTCAAGATCTTACATTAACTATCTAAAAAGGAATATTCAAACATTTGAGAAAGAAATTCATTCAGGAGGGGTTGTCAAAGTTGTATTTCAGGTATAATTGGCGATTGTATAAAGTTATCCTTAAAGAATAACCTAATGATTGGAGCACTGAAGTAAGGAATTGGATATTTGTGTTATCTTCCATTCTCTGACTCATTTCAGTCAGCAAGATATTAAATATCTACAGCAGTTGTAGCTCTTAGTACCCCTCAGTACTAAGCTCAGTGTACAGCTGTTCACTCTATTAATCAGGGACACTATAGAATATTTAACTTCAACCTGTATGGTCATAGTGCTCAAATCTCCACCAAAAAAAAGAAAGGGTCTGACCTGAACGTACTATGAGAAGCTGGACCCACAGTAGCTCTAATTTTAACATATTTGCTGTGATTGAAATAATATTTTTGTCAATCTGAATATCTGGCTTAGGATTTGAGGAAAAAATATGTGATTTGGAGAAAGTGAATAAGGTTTTCTGGTCATCAGTTAAACCTTACACTTATATAGGAATATCTTAGAGCTGATGTAATGAATGAGTTGAGGGAAATTATAAATTACTTAAGGATATTGTCATAGACTTATCCACACTTGTGGTTTAGGAATACATCTAATCTTGATTTTGTAAAGCAGTTGGTTTCTATGAGTCATTTTTAAGGCACTTCATAACCATATGAAAGTGAATTCAAATTTTATTGATTTCTTTGTTTTCTTTAGCAGATAAGTTATTTACTATGACAGATGATGATGTAGGCCCAAAACACCTAATTTTTAAATTATTAAATTTGAAAGATTGAATTTCTATGTATTTGATAGTCAAATACCCTCTAAATGAAGACACGATGATATACAGTCACACGTTTAAAGCAATCAAGGCTTTAAAAGGTTTGTGTTGTTTCATTTACAAAGATGCAAGTGTGTTTTGTGCAGAAACCCACTTTATTCTATTTCCACCATGAAACATCTGCTTTAAAGGCATATGAAGTGTCTTTAATGCTTCAGTTGTTCGAAATCCAAAGCTTATAAAGATTTAGATACATAATCATTGAGCAAATGATGCCTGGAAATGAAAGGCTTTGTACTTCCCCTGTGTCCTGCAGAACACCCTGTGAATCAGTCACTTTCCAAACATTAACCTAAGTTTTTTGGTTTTACTCTCTTTGTTTTGGTTTGGTATTTTTATTTTAAAGATATCATTTTATTTGTTTCAAACTAAACCAGCAAATCCACACTTTGTTTTCCCCAGAATACTGACATAACTAATGCTAGAATTAGAAAGGGAGGAGGGACTGTGTGCATGAACTGGACTCTGGCAAAGGAGTCCTACAGCCTGAGCCTATTTTATTCCTGAGGTATATCTATGACTCTTTCCATAACCCCCAAACTTATTTGCAGTAGGTGACTGTGATACATACAGGGGGCATAAAGGACCAAATTCTGCTTTCTTTTGTCAGATCTGTAAGGCCTCATACAGCAGAATGTTTCTGCCTATGTTCATAACTGTAGGCCTTGCAATACTGAAATTCCAAGCTTGTTTTCTCCATGGGGCATCTAAATAACCTTGTAGCCCAAATAATGAGGAGGGCTTCTCTGGTTCAGCACCGGAGAGAAAATCCTTTGGTTTTGAAAGGATTGAGCCCTAATGTAAACATTTAACATTGTTCTGGATGCAGAGGGGTTAAGAGGCATGCCTGGAAAGATGTAAGTGTTGGTTTCAATGCTGTTTCCAATTAGGTTTGATAAAGAATTGTATACAAGAGCAACAGTCAAGGGCAATGGGGAGCTGTTTCAGAAGAAAGAACAGGTGGTGAGGACAGATTTATGCCCCAGGTGACTGGTATAATAAGCTAGAGGAAATAATGCAGAAGAAAAGCAAAGTGCTTTAAACAATATTCTAAGCATATTTTTGCTGTGCTTTTTATGTATGGACTGTATTATTCTGTGGAACATCTGACATGCAGTTCCGAATGTACCTGCACTTGTCCTGGAAGAGAAGCTGTGGCTGGCCTGAGTCACTTAAGCATTAGCACAAGTTATATACTGAAATATGCATTTCTAACCCTATTAGTGCTTTTCTATCTGTATGAAACTTAAAGGCCAACTTGAAAATTCAAGGAAACTTTAATAATAGAAGATGCAAATTATCTTTAAAAATAATTTCTCTTTCTAGGGTCCCCCCAAAAGCATGGAACCAATTGTAACAGAAGTATTTCAAATCTATTTCCCAAAGCTGATAAGAATTACCTAGTTGAGAGCCTACTTCTCTCTGCCCTTGGACTTGAGGATTCCTGCCTTCCATTCCTGGTGTGTTGAAAGATATTCCTAACATCTATCTGCCATCCAGCAGGGCAGGACTGGATAGGTACAAGGAGGATATTGGGGATGATCTCAGCCATGAGCTTGAAGGCTGTGGGTTAGACATTGTCCACGCAGGTATGTCTTTTTATTATGTTCTTATGGTTGTGTCCTCTATAGCATGATGTCTGTATGAAGTGTTCAACATCATCTGAGCATTCTTGTGTCTCTTTGTCCCACTGCAGGACTAGGGCTTTGGTGTTGGTGCACTTTGGGATATATCATAAAATGTAGTGAAACCTGAATGCAGCCTCCAGCCTCTGCAGTTGCACAGAATCTCCCATGACTTTTCAGTCACCATCCCAGTAGTCATCTCTTTTGTGAAAGCCTACACACCATTTCAATGGGTTAAAGAAATAATATGTGTGTGATGACATGGTTTGAGAAGATGCATTTGATAGCTCACTACTTTCTGACCTTATCTCTGCAAACTAAGGTCCTGCTAGGGAATTAGGGAATTCCACATAAGTTTTGGCAGTACTGTGGACAATGAATTTACCACTGGAGAAGAAACCAATTACATGGACCGCTTGCTTTGGGAGGTTTGGGGGGTGATTTTTTTTTTTTATGCTTTAGAGACCTTTTTTCTGAGCTTTTGAGATAAACAGATGGGAAGGAAGTTGCCATGTCACATAGCTGAAGTGACCAACAGCAGCTGCAAAAATTCAGGATAACAGAATTTCCTTTGCTGAAAATCTGCACAAGCTCACCTTAGAATAGCAGAGCAGTGTTCTTCCCAGCCAGTTCAGAAGCAGGCATCACAGTGTACGAAGAGTCACTCAATCTGATGACAAAGAGTGTCAAAACTGTCAGTGCCGACACCTGCTGAAGCAGTTAGGTATGTGACTTAATTTTAAGACGGTGCTGCCATAACATGACTTATCAGCCTTCAATCCAGTTTTAGTAACCTGCGCTACTTTTAAGAGAGGAAAAAGCCAAGACTTTAAAACTTCTGAAACATGAATAATATAGTGAGTCCTCCTTGTTTACGACAGCAACAGGCAGTATTCTAGGACAACACACTTATTAAAAATAATGGATTTTTTCACTACTTTCCACCAGCTGTTGGATGCTCAGCAACTTCTGTAAAGCAGGGCTTCAGCATGCATAACTGTTACTTTGCAAGACAAATGCCATAACCATGACTGTCGCTCCCTTTCTCCCCCTTTTCCTGAGTTTTTATTTCTGAGCATGATGTCATATAGTATGGAATATCCCTTTGGCCAGTTTGAGAAAACCACCCCCTCCCAGTTTCTTGCAACCCTCCCAGCCTACTCACTGGGGAGTTGAGGGAACTATAAGGGGAAAAAGCCTCAGTGCTGCTCAGCAACAGCCAAAACATTGATGTGTTATCAACACAGTTTTAGTTACAAATCCAAAGCACAGCATCATATGGGATGCAATGAAGAGACTTAACTCCATCCCAGCAAGGCAGAGTTCAGGGCAGAAAACACAGCAGAAAGGCTCACAGAAGCTACTGGTTTTCCTAATGTCAAATAAACAGTTCTGTTCTCCTTTATATGCAGGAGGCAGTAGCGGACATAATGGACAGCTACCCCTTGATAGTGTAGTTCTCTAATATTTGACTAGATGAAGCTGTGGTGCTACACCAGATAAAGATATAAAACCATGATAATGACAAACCATGCTAGACAGTAAACCACTTATGTGTGGATTCTGTTTAAGGTGAGAAAATAACTTCCATGAATTACTACTCTTAACCATTTTCTCATCATCCTTAGGAAGTCACATAGGCATTTCTCAGTAGTGCAGGAGTCTAAAAAAGACGTGTCTCTTTCCATATGCTTTTTGGTCTTTGATGAAGTGCCTTAAGTATATAATCCCTAGGAGGATGATTTCTGACTGATTCCAGTGGGTTATTGTTATAGTGAAGGTCAGTTTGTCTGCAGCTGTTAATAGCTTCTTGGTAAGAATTTTGAGAAATAGAGAACAGGGAGTGCATTTTGAACACTTATAGGCAAACTGAGGTTAGAAGACCATCACTAGTTCAACATGACTTGAAGACAGAGTCCTCAAGAGTTGATGACAAGGTACTTGAAAATTTAAGATGTATGGAAGGCTGACCAAAGTTTAACAATCTATCAATGTTTTCTAAGTCTTACTGATGTTTTCTAAGTTTTAGGGGAGGATGTCATAATCTACTTTGGAATATTTTAAAGAAAACTTCATCCCATAACATGTCCATTATACCTTATGCACCTATATATCTGAGTTTATATCCCTCATGAAATCTGTGAAGTTACAACAGTGCAATGCATTTCTTGGGGAGAGTATCTTGCAACTGAAATGCCACAATTTCAGTATGTGAGGTCTTATACTGTTAATACTCTTTAGAGAGATTCTATGCCATGCCTTTTGTGTATTATAAGGTATTAATCCCCAACCCCACTTCATAAAATTGGTTTGTGATCTGCTCAGAGAGGAACTTGTCATTTAAGTTTGAGTAGATGCATCAAAAAGTGCCAGTAGTGATTTGCTTAATAATAAAAAGGATGGGTAAGGTGTACAATGTGGTAGTACATTATTATTATGAAGCTGGTCAAGCAGATCAGCAGTGAGTTGCTGTAGAAGGAATGATGGGAAAACAGCTTAGGACAGATGAAAGCACTTTATGAAGCTATTGCTTAGCTACACGCAGAGACCTTCTTAGTGTGCACAGCGAGAACATGATTTTATATAAATCCTACAATCTAGCTGCTATTTTTACCATTTTTACCATCTGCAGTCTGCTGTGGTAGTTTTCAGGGTATAAGCTGGAAAAATAAATGAGAGGTATTCACTTAGCAGAAGACCACTTACTTGTAATAAAGTGTATTAAATCAGAAGATAAATAGCTACCAGCTGACACATCTGAGGAAGTGGGTAGTCCTGTCCACTTTAGGCTTTTTGGTATAGCCTCTTGCATAGAAGGGAAGTCTTGGCTCTTAGTCAATTTTTCCTTTTCTGAGTCTGCAGAAGCTGTGTTCATCCTTCCTTCCTTTGCCTAAATTGGTCATATCTGTCCAAACCTCAACCTGCAGCGTGTCTTTCAGCAAAATAATTTTAATGTGGGTGTATTGTGTGAACATTTTTAAGGCTATATTCTCATCCTTGTTCAAATCATTGCTTTTGATTTGGCAATAAATTATATACTGGTTATGACCCTATCCTTTTAGCAGTTCTCTCAAATCAGTTCTGGTTGTTCTGTTTCATTTCAGGAGTTTACTGAATCTGGCTGTTCTTAGACTGCGTGGAAATTTATCTGGAGTTAAGGTTACAAAGTACAGTTGCAGAGTAATTTGAAGAGTAATGCTTGTTTTTTAGAGCAGGCACCCCTGCATAGTCTCATCTTGGCTGTAGGCCAGCATGTAAAGAGGCAGGTGGAATCCAATCATTATGACTTCCAAAGAGTAGACATTACACTGGTACATAGATTATTCCACTTCACAGGTATGTGAAGAACTATTGGATCACAGCAGCAAGATGTGCAAACATCAGTATCTACCAATTTCATGGTATGAGTTTCCCCTACTTTCAAGACACAGAATGGATCTGTTAATGTTAGAACTGTGATACCTGAAAGTAATCTGGGTTACACGGACCTGACTATTTACATCTTCATGTAAATTTAAAATAACTAAAATATACCTACATTGGTTTTCCTGTGTGATTTCAAATATGCCTCTGGGAGTTAGCAGCAGAGTAGCTGAAGTATTAAACAGTACATGTGGAGAATCAATTTGAGCTTTCTGCTGATCTCAAGACAACTCAGCCTCAAATGCCAACTGCATCGTACAACACTATTGGGTGTGACACATCATACTGCTGGGCTGTCTAGGCTCAGGATAGTTCTTCAATATTGTACTGTTTCTTTGTATTTTGGGGTTTGGTATTTTTTTAACTTTATATTGTAGATGTCTTCCCTTTTCTTTCTTGAGTTCCTCACCCCCCTTAATAAATTAATGATGACCAATCAATATTCAATTTTTTAATTGTCCCCTTATGTTATGCTTTCTTAGATTTTTTTGTAGCTAATATTTCTTAGAACTCCGAATTATTCATGCATTTTTCAGATAGCAAAGATACAGGCTTACCTTTTTCTCTTAACATTTCCAGTCTCCTTTGCAACTTTTTTTTTTTTAACTCTGAATTCCTTTCCATTTCCTAGCAATCTTGGACAGTAATTCAGTAAAAAACCTGGAGACAGTTCTGCTCTCCACCTTTTTGGCTGTATGACTTTGAGAAGAGAGGTTATCAAGAGTAAGCTATGCAGGAATATGCTTAAAACCCAGTGGGTTGTGTTGGATTTGGTTGGTTTTTTTTTTGTGGTTTTCACTTTTTCCATACTGACCACAGGGGACTCTGACAAGTCAGACTGAAGTCTATTTGAAGCTGTTAGAAAGTGCCTGTATCTTAGTCACACTGCCTGGCCACCCACAAATCCTCAACAAAAGTCTTTAAACTTTGTCCACCATTTTTATTGTCTTGGGTCCAGCAAATGGAATGATCTGGATATTAGTCACAGATGTATATGCTACTTCACAGCAAGTGTGGGCACTGCTAGCACATTGCTTGCACATTAACTTTTTTGGACTTACGGAGTCCAAATGAGGAAGGGGGAAAAGGGGATTTTTATTGACATAAATATAAATGTATGTATAAAAGCTCATTTGTGAGTGAGCTCATCATCCAGTATTTTTTGATGATGGGCTTTGGAGAGAATTACTGTAGCAGTTATATTTAGATATGTTTAACTTTTTGTGGGCATACAGACAAATATTTGCTATAGCTCTATTTCACCTTTCACGTTCTATAGTATATTAAACCACAAAACCACACTGGCGTAGTTAAAGGGCGGATTTTAACATTATGCTCTTCTTGGAATAGGTGTGTTTGGGAGGACTGGAGGGAGGTGTTCTCTGTGTGGCTTTTTATTTTATATGTTTAGGGGTTGGTTTTTTTTCCTGCAACTGTGCATGCTTGGTACTAACTACTTTTCATCATTATAATCTTACCATTGTTTATACACCACAACTTGTAATTTTAATTACAATGGACAAAATTCAAAAATGGGATCCTAATGTGGTGGTGGTTTTAAAGGTGGCACTGTATTAAAATATGCTTTTGTTCAGCATAGGAGCCTCATGCAAAGAAATTTAAAACACACCATTCTGTGATTATTTGTGAAAACACTGGATGTGAATATTATTTGTATTGAATTTTTAGGAACAGTCTGGAAAAAGTAACAAATTTAGTACTGGTAAGCTAAGTTACTGGTACTCGGTACTAGTCGATCACAATCTTACTAAACTCTATTTGAGTTGCCTCAGAGGTTGCTTCAGTTAAGAAACAAGGTTGGAGCAAAACATTTCTTTATGTCGTTGTTGCTTTGAAATTTGTGTTTCTGGCTCCTGTTTCTTGAGCCAAGTGTCATTGATTAACAGGAAAAATCCAAGAAAGAAGATGAGCTTGTATTTAGTAAAAAAGTCAATTTTGAGCCAGCAAACCTTCCTGAAAAACGTGCTTTCACCTCAGGAACAAGCGCTGCTAGCAACAGTTTGCTTGGTTTTGGTTTGGCGTCAGCTTAAGAACTTTCATTCTTGTTCTTTCTGATGCTTTTCTTTGGCACCTTCTTTCTTCATCAAATAATTTCCTCATCAAGCTCTCATGCCCCTTTACAATGCAGCAGCATCTGTTGACGCTGTCCAGGTGTTTGCTTAAGATTAGAGTTGCCAACTCCTGCTTAGATCTTAGCAAAACTTACTTTCTTTGCCAGGAAACTTATCAAATACTAAACTTTGCTTCAGGAGGCAAAGACAGAGAAACTTGTTACATATATTGCGTCCACTTGCTCTATATATTGTGTTTGTGAAATAAAAAGCAGGTTCTGGAGGTAGGTTTGTAAAGAAACAAAACTGCAGTTAATTTGACATTGCATGCTCTTTTATATTTCCACTAATAACTAATTTATATTGCTGAGTGGCATAGGGAAATATTGCCAACGATTTCAGCAAAATAAGGAAAATGCATTGAACTTCTGTTGTATGCCTTCAATGTTGTTAAACTTTAGGAAAATAAATTTGTTTGAAATTAAGTTACTGGGACTGAATCATTGGTAATAGCATAGGAAGCTATGCATTTAGTATTCTTAACTCTATAAAAGCTCCAGTAATTAAACAAACCATGAAGCTTGACATGACGCTGAGTATTGTGCTATTGCTGAACTATCTAGATTTTGTTTACCTCCTAAACTGGTAATAATATCTTACTCTCTAAACTAACTTACATTCCTAACCTTGTATTTTAAACAATACTGAATGTGTTGTGAAAATATTATGAAAGTATACTTTAGGATATGACATGTGCAAGCTATGTGTTAAAATGTGTATGTAATATGTTTCTACTGTTGTTTTGTATTATTTTGACTGAACACCGTGTGAAGTTTCTGTAGTTTCATTCATAATGAATGTCAACCACTCGCATTCTTTGCTGCATAAATGTGCTGAACTGGCAAATGATAACCAGAAAAATTCATAAACCTCACTGCCAATGTATGATTGATGTCACTGAATCTCTCTAATTTAGAGAATCTTTAACCATGCACAAGAAATCTTGTGAGAGGGCTATTTATAAATTAAGAGTGTAAGGGAATTACTTTTTTCTTTTTATTCAGTAATAGCTCCTGATGAGAAATCTCATGAACCTCTGCATGGCTCCTACTTACATGCCTTCTTGCACCTTAATAGTAATATTTTTGATAAAACTGAGCCAGCTGCGCCATACCCAAACTAGGCCTTGAATCACAGCTGAAAGCCTAGGCACAAGCTTACACTTCATAAAATAAATAAATAAAAACCACACACACAACAAAAAACAAAACAAAAACCAATTACAAAAACAACCTAAACAAACAAAAACCACCTGGGAATCTGAATTCATTACTGGATATAATCCAGTATAGCTCAACATACTCTACAGCACCTATTAATTTTTTTGAGTGGTTACAGCACTCAGCCCTTTAGGATTTGTGAATGTTGCACACTGTACCAAATGTGTTTTGGAACTTGTAATAAATCAGTAATTCCAAGCATGGTTGTACAGTAAAAAGTTATGAGATGTAGTCTGGTATCTGTTGCCACTTACTATGGTCCAAAGTGTTTAGACTTTGCTGCTTCTCTTTTTCCCCTGTCTATGTTTACAGAATAAAGTAAATGGTAGAAAATAATGACTAGAAGAAACTATAATCTTAGAGTCATCTGATAGATGATGGACCTCATGCCCTACAGTGTGTTTTATTAATTCTTGGAGAGTGCGCAAAAAGCTTCTGTCCCTGTCCCTTCATTGTTAATTAATCCTGAAGATATGAGAAGCTTCCTTAGTGTTCCCCTATTGTTCTGTCCTTCTGCTTAATCTTTACTCTGACTCACATTCTTCTAGTCAGGCTGCAAAAATTAAATCAGTGATAGAGAATGAACATCTTCATCTGCTCTAGTTGGACTGCAAATGGAAAGAACCTACAAAAGGTCCTTTCACAAGCTGCTGTGACCCTTCTGATAGATAGGAGAGCTTAAGACGTACTTTGAACAGGATAAAGGAAGCAAGTTGCAAAGTATTTAATTAATTGACTAATTGAAGAAGCAGAGACCAAATCTGCTGAATTAGGCATCTTGGAACCTACCAAAAAAGAGATAATGTGGGAAAGAAATCTTTCAGAATGGAATCTGTCCCCCAAAATTGCCATTTTTCAAAGGAGTTCATTTAGTTCATTGTCTCTGATAGGATGAATATTTAGATCTTACAGAAGTTTCCCATTATAAATACGCTTTATACGTGTTGAATTCCATTTTGAATTCTACTGGAATGGGAAAATTCTATCACAATGTGAGTAAACTCTCATGAGCAGAGGAACTCTTTGGCCTCAAGCACTGAGTGTGTAGCAAATCAGTTGTTCTCAAGATTTTTCATCCTGCAGACCAACTCATTTTTCTAGCTGCCGCAGACCACATATGATATATGATTGCTTCCATCTGCTTGAGGTTAAATTTCTGAACTGTAAGCGTGGACAGAGAAACTCAGTTATGCATGTTGCTAACTGAATCGGTCTACTTAACAGAGAAAAATGGTTTTGTAACTTTGATTTTCTTGAGTTATAATCGCTGCGAATCACTTACTGCATTATTTATAACTGTGACATAAATTACAGTAAAAATCTGCATTCCTCTTTCCAGATTTTAATAAAATCTGTCATATCCTCAGAAATGACAATGGAATTACACCTGTTTGGAGGACAGTCATCCAGGCATCACAGCCCTTGATGACAGCTGCTAAGCTGCCTCTTAACACTGAGAAACATAGCTAAATTTCTAAGATTCACAAATCTTAGGATTTGTGTTATTTGGAATGCTTACCTTTCCAAAAAATGAAAGCATTACAGAGTTGTCAGTTTTCTCTGAATTTCTCAACCTAAGACTATAAAACCTCTCATTTTTTTCCAACATTTTAAGGAGTTGAACTTTGATTATAAAATTACAGCCAGGGACAAAGGAAAACATAAAACATTACATTTAAGTTACATGCAACAAGGCTGTTATTGAGATGTGGTAATATTTCAAATGGTACAGTTCTAATTTTGTTAGAGTGGATCTTATTTTGGATCACTATGCTTTCTTTTCAGAAGGAACTTTTCTTCATTTGCCATTCTTAATTACTTTTTTTAGTTGTTCTCTGTTAGGAATCCTCCTTCAGTAACAAAGCTCTGTGTTAGACTTGGATATAATGATTTGCAGATATTCCCTTCAGTCCTTCGGAAATAGGATTTTTTTTCCTTTGTTCTTTGAAGGTCAGTTAGGAAGCATGGGAATATAGGAAATATATCCAAGAAGTTCTGAACAGTTCTTTATTATCACCCTTTCAGGCTGATAAAATGCATATGTCACTTGCAAGACCAATTTCTTTATAAATCACATCAAGTATTATAGCAATTGTATACAAACATCTATTTAGCATTTCTATCTCATCATACTGCAGTTAAGCTAATCATAGAATCATAGAATAGTTAGGGTTTGAAAGGACCCGAAGATCATCTAGTTCCAACTCCC
>WYDI02012621.1:0-46771 GCA_009867235.2 Psittacus erithacus
TCGGTGTTATCAGCGCTGTTCCCAGGCTGAAAGTCAAAAACACAGCACTGTGCCAGCTACTAAGAAGGAGAAAAATGTCTGCTACTGCTGAACCCAGGATAGTATCCACCCCTTATTCCATACCATTCACGTCATGCTCAGATCCCACACTTTCAATAAACCATCACTCTTATACATATGTATACATATATATACATCCACAAAGAGGGAGAGAGAGATCATTCCTTAGTGCATGGACCAATCCTATAAAGTGGCTGAGTCCATCCGGTCCATGATGTTGGGCTCCATCTCTTATTGCAGTCTTTCAGAGCAGGAGAGGCTGTGTGCAGTGTTCACACTCATGAATAACCTGGGCAATAGTGGTTTTGATAAGATCGTGCCATCTGGGTGGGTTATATTTGTAATTTTCTCTACAGCTTCTTAGATTTAGGGTATGTTTCAGTGATGCTCCAGTTATTCTCAGGAAGGTGCATGACCCTAGAGCACTGGGGTTACTAAGCTGAAGTGTCAGGCTTTAAGTATTTGTAACAAGATGTATATTGCAGCATCTCATTTCTGAGCTGCATAATTCTCCTTTTACAACTTTGCATTTGCTATTAGATCTTGTTTTACTAACACATTGCTAACTACTTAGTGCTAGCCACTACTGCAGCTGTAGATTTTAGGTAGTACAAGGTGTTTGAAAGTTATTTATTTACCATAATTAAACTTCAATCAATAGATAGTCAGTATGGGCTACAGATTAAGAAACATTTAAGATATGCCTTGGCCAGGCCACATTGTTGATGCTGCATTGTCTCACTGCTCCCATTCCTCAGGGTGGAAGAATGGTATGGCTGGTGGAGGAAGAAAAGTCTGATGCTAGGGAGCTACTACCAACAAGAGAAAGCATTTTAACTGGGGGTGTAGTATGGGAGACTCTGCAGGAGCTGCTGTTGCTGTGGACACAGATGATTGTCCACTGGTACAGCCACTATTGGTGAGGGTTTTACATAGGCCAGAATAGAAGGTAGATGAGTAAAAAGTCACATTGTTCCTCTATTCCCTGCTAGCAGTGTATTACTGGGTTCGTACCAAATAGTCAGCTCAAGCGAAGGTTGCTCTTAATTCGGATGGAAATTGGTAAGTAAAATTTTGCAATGCTTTAAATGCATAAACATAGAATCACAGAGTTGGAAGGTACCTTCAAAACTCTCTGCAATGAGCAGAGACATCTTCAACTAGATCAGGCTGCCCAGACCCACATCCAGCCTGGCCTGGAATGTCTTCAGGGATGGTGCATGTACCACCTCTCTTGAGCAACCTATGCCACTGTTGTACCACACTCATTATAAAACATTTCTTCCTCACATCCAGCCTGAATCTCCCCTCTTTTAGTTTAAAACCATCATCCCATATCCTATCACAGTAGGCCTGTGTAAAAAGTCTCTTCTCATCTTTCTTACAAGCCCCTTTTAAGTATTGAAAGGCCACAATAATGGGCTGAGTGTATTCATCTTATGCTTTAGTATTTGTTATCCCTTCAATTTGTAATAGATTAGAGCAGAGTGTTTCATATGATGAGATGCAGCTATAAATAGTAGGCTTTTATAGGTTTAGAGAAAATCATTATGCAGTTTAATTGCTTAGACAGGTTCAATTCCCAGGGAGGCCAAGAAAGACATGAATTGGTAATATTAATCCAGAATCAATATCATTTCAGTTTTTGAACTGTACTCATCCAGCTTTTTAATGGAATGGTCTGTTTCTGCTGATGTAGCAACTGCGTTGTGGCTGGTGTATTACTTGAATTGGGCTCCCCCATACAGAGCTGGTGAACAGATGAATCCTTGGGGAAGATGGTACTGCTATACTGGTATTGGACTATCTAAGCTCACGTAACTACTTACCTGTGGACCAACAGTCTCTGAGTGAGATCATCTTAATGTTGCAATATATAAGCTCAAGCAAAGTACTGCGCGCTTCCTACCTTTTCAACTGCAGGATAGTGTCTCAGATGTTGCAGCAACCTAAAGGAAAGGATTTGTCAGGACTTGAAGAGATACAACGATCTGAACAACTGCATAGGAGGCTATGGATAAATCTAGTAGTCTGGGTAGAGTGCAGGAAAATAGTTTCAGACTCTCAAAGCAACAACTTTTACTTTAGTTTTTATGTATCCAGGTTCTTCAAAACATAAGAACTAGGACCTAGATTCTCTTTGGCCAGCTAGGCCACCTTTTATCGAAGAGGTAACAAACTTCCTGGAAAATGCTCACAACTTGCATGGATTTTCTTCTCAGTTTTTCTGTAATCACTGTAACTGCAGGAATTTTTGAGCTGTTTCAGTTTGTGTAAAGGATGTCAGCTAAGACAGATTTGTTTGTAAATCTGATGATGCCAGACTGTAGCTCATCTAGTACATGGAAGGACACTGGGGTTTTATAAGTATTGTTAATCTGGCTGTAATACCATGCCTGTGTGCACGTTTTTCCTGGATAGGCTTTAAAGAGAAAGCAGTATGAGCATCAGATGAAGAGGTGATGTGCTACTAGACATAGGTATAAAGCCAAGGAATGGAGTAGAAAAGAATACACAAAATTAAGGGAAATTTCTGATAGTGAATGCACATCTGCAGTTCGGAAATGCTGTATTTGTAGTATTAATAAGAAATTCATGTATGCTTTTGAAGTACTCTTACTCCAGTTGAAATTTTTACAGGACGCAATGTATCCTGTGTGTTGTACTGCTTCTGAAGGTTGCCTGCCACTGTACAACTGCACTGGTTGAATAAGTTTTCATTATTGATCCTTCAGAAAATAGTACCGTCTGTTTCCAAATGTTATTAAACAGTTATGTCTCCTGGTGTGATAGTGTGTATGATATAGGCACACGTAGAACACCTAAGCCAAGGCTTTGTGGGTGCTTGTGAATTGTATGTGTGTCACATGGAGAGATTAATCCTCCTTAACCCAGAGTTGACTTTGATTTTCCTTAGTTCCTCAAAGTTCCCAATATTCTTGTAATAGACAAAAGTGCGCATAGCATATAGGAGCTTTCAGGGTGCCTATAAGGATTACATCTTTGGGGTGAAAGGGAAAAGCACAGTTGCTTTTCCCTTTTTCACCTTTTCTCAATTGTCCTTGGAAAAGCGTGCAATTGAGGAAAGTATAGGAAAAGGTTATCCAAACAGAGACCATGCTGAGCTTGGAATTATATTGGATTGGTTCAGGGGTGATTACAGTATAAAAATTCACATCCGTGTTTCCCAAAGGAGGAGACAAAACTGCATCTTGTGTTCATGTCCACAGATGTCAGGGTTGCAGTGAACCTGCTGCAGAGAATCAGGGAAGCATAGCTTGGTGGAAAGCTCTAACCAGCCCTGTCAAAGTAAAAAGCCCATAAATATCATTTGAGCTGTGAATCTATGCTGAAGCCTCTGTTTGTGTGTAAAACTGATCCTTCACAGAGTGCTGACAAGAAGCCGAGATGTTTTCTGACAGGGCTCGGTTCTCAGCACGTTTTGATCCTGCCCTTTGGAGGATACTCGTAACTTCTTCTCTGAATTCACCAAGAAATGAGGGTTTTTCTGAGTAGCTGCTAAAAGATGTGCAGTGAGTGACAACAGAGCTCCAGCAGCCAGCAAAAATGGGCTGTTGAGGTAGGAGGCTCTTTGGAGTGGTAAGTTCTGGGATCCCTCAGGGATGCCCACCCCATACTGCAGCTCAGCAAGCCAAATTGGAAATAAGATCATGGCTATCCCTCACGTTCGCTGCAGAACAGGGGTGTGTGCTGAGGGCACCTCTACACTGGGCAAAACAAATACATCATTTATTTTAACCTAGTTAGCAATGAAGCAGCAGTAGTGGAGTGAGTAGTGGCAGCGGCTAGGGAACAAATGCATTTGTTCTTGGAGCTGCTGCTCTCACGTCTGCTTTAGATATCATTATTGCCCCATTGCATTCATTTTGCTATCTGTGGAAAGGGGATAAAAATATTTATCTGCTTACTGCAGCCTAGAGGAATTCTCTGTTTATGTTTATGTAATTCCTTTCTCAAAACATATTTTATTAACATTAGGCATAGGAATAACCGTTCTCTTGTTTTAGTCCCCCAAAGACAGTGGTTAATGCCCAGTAGACCCTTATTATTCTAGTATTTACCTATGAAGAACATGGAAAATGAGTATTTACTACTGTTCTTCTGTCTCTGCTTATACACTGCACAAAAGCCCATCTGTGAACAGAAGTAAGGTTTCTGCCTGCTGTCTGTGTTTTCCCTTGTCCCTTTCTCAAAGGTAAAGCAATGCAAAGGACAGAAATTTAGCTTTACCTTCAAGCTTGCTGTTGAGTCCGTTTCTGGGATAACCTGCTGATTCTAGCTGTCAAGTTGCAGATGATGTGTCTGCGCGTTGGGAAATGGTGCACAGCTAATTATCCCCTTATTGCTGTTCTTCTCTCTTGGAAACTTTGGAAAAGATATAAGCTTACATTACGTATCTTAATGGAAAGGGAACAGTAGTTATCTCCTGACAGAGACCAACTTACACAGGATAAGACAGGTCTCTTCTGGCATCAGGTTCCATATGTGTGATCTATGTATTATCATAAATAGCTAGTTGTCTGTAGGACCCTTGAAGGTCCCACAGATGATGCAAAAAGGCACAGCACTTTTAAGGAAGCATGTTTCCACTCTCTTAAGAAAATGGTGGTTATCAGCATTTGATTTAGCATAGCCCAGCAGAAATTACAGTATTGCCAAGTGTGTCTGAGAGTTGTCAGGTAACAGAAAACACACCCACAAGTTTTAAAAGAGCAGAGGGTATGTATGTCTCATCTCCTGTAAGCCCCTCTGTCCAGAACAAAAAGAAATCATAGGACAGAATCCATCTACTACATGTGCCCTGCCCTTGGCCTCTTTTATTGAGCTGAATATCAAGGTGTTACTGATTACAGTAATTTTTACGGTGATGCTTCTCCAGCAGCAATGAGGGTGATCCACTATCTCTTTTCATAAGGGTTGCTTCGCAGGTGTCAGGCTATGGCAGCTTTCAGTTGTTTCAGAACAGGTTTGTATTTGAACTGATGGCCCAGGAGGGAACATCTTTAAACAGCTGGATTCATAACTGTGATATTTGCAGATGAACTTTACCACCCTGGTGGCACATGTCACTGAGCTGTTGGACAAATTGCTGGGAAACAAACCCTCTGACTTGCAGGATGTGCTGTCTGTGTTTCCCAAAGTGAAGATTTTTCAGAAGTTTTGTCTTCTGTGTAAGAGCAAGTAGTGTGTTTTTCGGGCTTACCAAAGGGGTTATTTTTCATGGTCAAACCTCAAAACCATGTTCATCTTCAGAACCTCTGCTTATTTTCTGATTTCCTCTCTGGGTTTGAAACCAAGACAGTGCTGTCACAAGCGTATCACTGTGATGCTGAGGGAGACACAGGTGGAACAAGCATATGCCCACTTCTCAGCATATATGTGACTCAGTTTTACTTTAGCACATGAGATAACAAAGTCCATGCTTGGTTATGCCAGACAAGATGTTAATGGCTTGTGTAAATAAAGTGCCAAGCTCCTACTACAGAGAATATACTGGAGTATCCATCTTGTCTCATGTGCTCTCCTTGACTCGCAGTTGATGTGATTGTGTAATAAGTTTTGAATCTACATCTAAGCTTTATGAATTCCCCATTTAATTAATAAATTTTTTGTTTACTCATTTTAAAACCAGGCAAGTAACAGCTGGTGTTTGCTTATATCAAATAGACAGATGCAGCACACAAACACCATACTTTCCCAGCATCAAAACTGAAAGTGACTTAATGTCTGAAGTGTAATTTGCGTATATATTTGTGTTTATGAACCTGTGCATGTCAAATTTAACAAACAGATATAAGACATAGTCAGAAAAGATGTTGTCCTGATGGGTTACAACAGCAAAATATTTTTTCCTGATGTTTTCTTCCAGACCTGCTATAACATTTCTCATGTCTCTATTCTCCTTCAGAGTAAGTTCGAAAAGCAGCATATTTTGGCAATACCTTCTTGTGACCTAGCTCCTGGAGAGGGTTTCTCTAAGCTGCAAGGCAGAAGAGCAGCCAGAAATGTAATTGGGCAAGTTAAATGAATGTGCAGCTGAGAGCCCTTCACATGGTACAGCTGACAGAAGCTTTCACGAGAAGATCTCAGCATGTCATATTCCAAGTTACTTGGGCATCCCTGTGGGCTGCGTGAATATAAGCAGCTTAAACCCCAAATGCACAAACAAGTGGAGAAAGGCTCAATTCTTACATATCATCTGAATTAAATGTGAACTGCAGTAAATTTGGAAGGAAATGGAGGAAAGCACTCGGGAAGATTCATTTCTGTGTTAGAATATGCAAAACCAGATGCTGCATATGTATCTCATAGGAAATATTTTTTGTGCCTGATTCTCATTTTCTGTGACTGTAATCTCATCTCCCTCTCGATACATCCTTTAGTTTGCAGTTATGGTTGTGCATGTGACTTAACTTTTCACCTGCCCAAGGAACATGTATAGCACAGTTTTATCCAGCAGTTCGATTGAAAGAACAATTAAGCTTCTCATAGGAATGTCTAATAATGCTTGTCATCATAGTGCTGCTTTTAGTAACATTGAGGACCAAGCTGAAAGCTTTACTTTCAGTAGAGATTATCAGCATGGCTTGCTGATAACGTAGAAATTCAAATCTGGACATCCCTACATCTTCTAAGAGTTTTTAAGAAAAAACCTAAAGTGTTCTTGTCACACTGAATTCTCTGAGCAGTGGGGATTGATGGGTATCTTAAAGGTTCACCTCAGGAGTATTCTGTAAGCACCTACACTGTCTTCTGTCAGGCCTCATTCTTTAATATATACGTGATCATATTATTAAACATATGTCATGAAACACAAGGGATATGCTGGACAGTTAAGTTTACAGTAGTGCATGATCCTTATAACTCCCATTTCTGGGTGTTGCTGCGTTTTTGCATGGGTGTAGCCCAGCTGGCACCTCTGAAAAGGTTCCTGCCTTAAACTACTAAAACTGAAGGGAGGAAGAGGCTCGAGTCCCATTTAAGCATGCACTGTGAAAAAAAAAAAAGCTTTCTGAAGTCACATGAAGTATTAAAAATAATCCCAGTGTGCTCGGTTACAGTCTCACAAGTAATAACGAAGGGATGTTGGAAACACGAAGCAAACACTTCAAGCGGCAGACTCCAGACCTTGGAGGCAGAGCAGAATTTACTAAACAGTCTGTTTCATTGGGCAAGAAATGTAATTTATTGTTGGTGATGGTACCAGGAGAGAAAGCAAAATGTCCAGCAAAACAGCCCTCCCTTATCCCAGCCAGCTGGCAGGAGAGGAAAAGTTGTTAAAGAGTCTGGACACAGGGAGCCGCAGTCAACATCGTGACATTTGCAGGCAGCAAAGCTGGTAAGTTTCCCATCTCTGTGTCCCTCCCCTTGTTCCCTGCCCACCTACACACACAGCTGCTCCCTGCCCAGGCAGGGTCAACTGATGTCCAAAAACTCCAGGAACGCAGCCCCACAGTGCTGTGACTGGTGCTGGGGCAGAACACAGGAACATGTACTGTTTATGAAAGACTGCTCTAAATATTCCCTGGTGCAGTGGAGAGCAGAAGTGTGAGAAAACAAAGGGAACAGAGAAGGATTTCTTACCTTTTCCATGAACTGCCAGAAAGGTAGAAGGATATTTATTGTGTAATTTTTATTGAGGGAATTCAGAAGTTGAGAGCCTGATCTTTCATGTAGTGCATCTTGTGAGGCTATTGACTTGTTTAGGTGAAATGTGTAATTCACCATTCACACACAGAAAGTGTTTATCTTCTTGAGTTGCTGTGCTTGATCAGCAGCCAACTCCTGTGCTTTAGAAACTATTTTTAAAAAGCCCTAGGCTCCAAAAAGGATAAGGTAGCCCAAGTGTAACTCACTCTTTTGCCTTTTACACGGTGTGAAGACTCAAAGTTGTGATTTGGACACTGAATAGGTTTTAAGCATTAGTTATGCGCTTGTTGAGGGTTTTCTTGACTTACCAGACCAGTCCTTCAGAATATGGAATCATGTTCTGTATCATGCTTCAAACTGGTGACTTGTCACTAGTGGGGTCTCCCAGGGATCAATATTGGGCCCAGAGCTGTTCAGTGTCTCCATAAGTGATCTGGAAATGGGATCAGTTGTACTGTGATGAAGTTCGATGATGATACCAAACTGAGAGAAGTAGATACTTTGGAAGAGAGAGGATAGGCTGGAAGAGGGGGCTAACAGGAACCTTATGAAGTTCAACAAGGACAAGTGTAAGGTCTTGCACCTGGAAAGCATAATCCAGGACTGAAGCACAGGCTGGGATTTACCTGGTTGGGGAGCAGCTATGTGGAAAGGGACCTGGAGGTCCTGTTGGACAAGCAGCTCAATGTGAGTGAACAGTATGCTGCTGCAGCAAAGAAAGCCAACAGGATGCTGGGATGCACCAACATGGGCATCACCAGCAGAAATAAAGATGTCATTATCCCACTGTACTCAGCTCGTTTCAGGTCACACCTGGAATGCTGTGTTCGGTTTTGGTCCCTGCTATACAAAAAAGACATAGGCTGGAGAGGGTCCAGAGAAGGGCCACAAAGATAAGCCAAGGACCAAGAAGCCTGCCATGTGAGGAAAGGCTAAGAGCTGGGTTTGTTCAGTCTCTAGAAAAGAAGGCTCCAGGAAGGCCTTATCACCATGTTCCAGCATTTACAGGGGGGCTACAAAGATGGAGATTCCCTTTTTACAAGGAAAAGATACGGGTAATGGGTACAAGTTACTCGTGGTGAGATTCCAACTGGACACGAAAAATTTTTACAATGAGACGAATCAGCCATTGGAATAATCTCCTCAGGAAGTGGTGAATTCTCCAACATTGGACATCTTTAATATTCAGCTGGACAAGGTGCTGGGACATTTTGTCTAGACTCTGCTTTTGCCAAGAAAGGTTGAACCAGATGGTCCTAGAGGTCCTCTCCAACCTTGTATTCTATGATCATTCCATAGACAAACATGCTGCAGGAGAAACAGCTGCAGAAAGCTGTCTGCTTAGGCCTGAGGGATGGGAAATGCCCCTGTGACTAGGTAGAGAGTTACGAATTATTGAGAAGAACAATACTGAGTGGAATATTTGGTCAACATGACTGCAAAAGGTTGTGACCCAGGGCTGCATTCATATTGATGGCAGCATTCCCCTTGATTTCCATAGGGGAAGGAGCTCCTGAGTAGCATCAGTGTGTGATGTACTGGGAGGAGAAAACTCTCCTCCTCTGGTGACTTCATTGGGTGCAGCTGGTCCTCAAATGTGTTTTGAAGTAGTTTCTCATTAGGATGAACTCGTGGGAAGTAACAGATGGCAAAGTGAGGCTAAATTAGTGGGAATTTTGTGGTCTGTTAATGCTCTTTGTCTCTATCAGTAATAGCTGGGTAGTGGAGCACGAATGAAGATTGTTATGTTAGTGGCTACCTCTGCTGCTGTGTAGATGTTATATGCTGCCTTGCAGCATGTTCTGTCAGCAATAGAAAGCAGTATGAGGACTTTCCCAGCCCTTTCACAAGGGCAAAAATATTGCAGTCCTATTGCAAAACAAAATCAAAGCAATGTTCAGAGATGCATGGGAGGAAACAAAAATGTAGCAGACAATTTTACATTAACAGCCAAACTGGCCACATAACCACTCTGATCTGTTTGGTTTCCTACTTCTTTTATGAAAAGCAGTGAAACAAGCATAAGTCAGTGTCTCTCCTCTGACATTCCCGGTAACTCTTTGACTTTTTAGTGTTTACTTCCATCCTAAAATCTTCCTTTAAGAAAATATATATCTATAGATTTCTCTCTCTCTCTTTATGTATATATGTAAATATGTGTGTATCTACAGTACTACTCTAGCCTTGAGGGCTACTTCTGTAAAGCTTCTCTGGCAGTGGCAGTTTATTTGTTGAGGTGAAGGAATAATTTTCCTGCAAATTTACCCTGACTTGCAAAGTCATTAAGTATAATCATATAGTGACTCTGTGTAGCACAGACTAAACTTACAGATGCTGTCTGCTCACTGGTTTATGTTATGTGATAGAGTCTGGATTTCTAGATGATACAGAGGCATGTCTACCAACAGTAGTAAGACTTCACTCCCTGTGGTTTAGACATACTGGCTTGCTGTCAGACATGCTCTGGTGACTACCAGGAGAATGATTGCGGCTTTACCATCCTTTTAAAATGCCACAAGCTGCTGTTGCCAGCCGTCACCTGCACATTTCCGTTTCTTGGCCTATCTACCTGTGCCACACTGTGAATATGAGAGTCTGATGTGTGCTGAGTGGAAGTTTTGCATCTGAACCTGCTTCTGGGATCCAAGCATGGACACTGGCAGAAGCGCTGACATCTGTGTCTTGAATGATATTTTTTGCAACCTTTATTTTCAGTGATTGTTTTTAGGCCACAGTAACAAAAAGCTTTGCAAAAATACTTCCCTCTGATTATTTCTTTTTCCTTAGACTTGTCAACCTACACCATAAACTTTCATATGCAGCATGGTTATGGCCCACTTTTGTACTCTTTTCCACAGACTTCATTAACAGCACTGCAGGACAGATGCTTCTGTTAATCATCCTCTCGAGGTGTTAATCAGTATGAAATGCTGCTCTGTTTCCCATGCTAGCATTAAGTTTGCTGTGGAATCAGGTGTTTAACTATTAAAACCAAACACCACAAAACTGAAAAATTCAGCAATCATAGAATGATTTGGGTCAGAAGGAGCCTTAAAGATCATCTAGTTTTAACCCCCCCGCCATAGGCAGGGACACCTTCCACTAGACCAGGTTGCAGTGTGAAGCTTTATTTTTCAGGGGGGGCATATGGATCCCTGAACAGCTCCAAGACTACTAAGGAGATGTACTTCCTCCAGGGATCTTTTATTATAAAAGCAGCTTAAGTGACTCACTCTTTCCCCAAGGATATTCTTGAAACAACTGCACTCATTTCATCTCCTAACATTCAGAAACAGGAGTTATTTTGTGCTGCCTTTAACAGAAAAAAAAAATCTTTTGAAGAAAGTCAATGGCCATATATCCAGGAGGATCCGGGCTATATTTAATATTAAAGGTCTGTACAGCTCACTAATGCACCGGCTGGCTGGCACTATGTTCACTCAAGCAAGTGCTTCAGCAAAAAATTCAGTGCTATTTTTAGTTCTCTTACAACAAACCACTTGATTGTAAGGCCTGTGGAACTGCGACATTCTGATCGTGAGGGGTCTGCTGTAAAAGGCAGGAGGAGGACAACACACAGCAGCGTGCTAGCTACGCCGGGGACTCCCAGCTGATGCAGAGGAGCGCACATCATCACGAGCAGGTATTCTAAATCATCTTGTAAGCCTTGGTCTGCCCGCGAAATGAATCTGCTGGTCAGACACAGGGCATGAAAGCGTTAGCTGGCTGGCTCTATCTGCTCCTGCCCTTAAAGATTTCATTCCATAAATTCCTGTCCTGACCGTCAGCTTTTAAATTGTCTCTTCTTGTTTCCTAGCCTTTTCTGGGATTTTACAGGAGCTTGGGCCAGTTAGCAAATCACAATAGCAAACCAGAAATAAGTTTCCCAAAGCGAGGGCATTCTGCTCTTAAAGAAACACAGACGTTGCAGTGCCGGGTGAGTAGCCTGTAACAAGTACTACAGCCCAGTCCTCTCTCTCTGCTAACTCTATTAACTTGTAAAACAAAATAGCCTGCCTTTACCCGGCCAGCCGACTGAGGAGGAGCTGATCAGATCCGGCTAGGGGCCGGAGGGATTGCTGTCTGTCTGTCTGGGTGGGTGGGTGTGCCCGATACCAGTCGGCTCTGCTCCAGGTCTCCCGCTGTCCCCCTCCGGCAGCTCTCCTGACCTCCGCTTGTCCCCAGGTCGGTCTTACGCGATGGAAGCCGCTCCCGGGAGGTGGAGGGTCTGCTCCTGACGCGTCTCGTCCCCACATTCGCGGCTCCCCCTTTCTCCCTCGGCAGCACCGCGCCCCGAGGGGTGAGGTGCTTGCCATTCCTGGGTGATGGAGTCACTGGAGAGGCGGGAGCGCGGGCAGGGCTGGCGGCAGCCCCGGCGGCAGTGGCCGTCGCGCCCGAGGTGCCGGCGGTGGTTCTGGTGCCCGGCTGTGCTCCTGGCAGGGCAGAGCGCGGAGCTGCGGGGTGACGGACACTAGTACATGTTGTGTCGCAGCCCGCTGTGATGCTGCCAGGGAGTTGAGCTATCGGGTTTCGGCAGCATCCTGCCCGCCTCCTCATCGGTTCGCACGGGTTGATGCTGTTGTAACAGCTCCTTAAAGTGTGCTTTAAGAGAGGATTTCACACGGGCGCTCCCGGCTTTCGCAGGGTGCTGGAGCAGCAGCTGGATTTTAGGCAAGGAAACTTTTGCATATTTAATATGCCTTGGGTAGCTGGACAGTACTTTGCTGTCTTGCATTTTCACCCTTTTGTTTTAACTCTTTTGTGCAGTGTTTGCAAATCCTTGCTTTCAGAGTCAGACCCTGACTTTGGTGAGCCTTGATGCAGTTTAGCTGTATTGCTGGGTTTTAAAATAACTACTTATATTTTACCCTCAGTGATACCATTATCTTAAAATAGCATGACGTGCTGCCTCTTTTGAGTTATTTGGTAGAGAGTGCAAGGAAGGGGAATTGTTGAATTCCCATGAACTCTGTGTTAAAAGATCCTGCCTGTCTTTCAGCACGCTGAGCTGCTGCAGCCTCCTCTGTGTACTGTGGTATTACAGAAATCATAACATCAACTAGGCTAGAAAAAACCTTTAAGATCATCAAGTCCAACCTTTGCTCCCGCTCTCTGCACCGCTGTGATCATGTTCCCTGTCTCAGCTTTGGGCGCATTTGAAAAGACAGGTGAGGTGGCAGTTTCATGGGTGAGTTTACAGTGTATATCTGCTAGATATGTGCACTTGTACATAAACAGTGCAGATGGTGCAGGCAGAATAGCTATGGCATGTGTTGACTTATGTTTGCATGAACTGAGTTCAGATAATTAGCTAATAATCAGTTGTGTTCATGTCAGATTAGATAATTAATGTTTTGGGACTTGTTAAAAACATATCCAAATATTCACATTTAAATACTCAGTGTTGTACTCATTGATTCTGACCAGTCTAGGTTTTTATCCTCCAGAAATAGTCCTTAACACTGATTGCTGAATTGGCAGTCTTGACACTGGTTACTAAAATGAAGGCAAGTGGATTAAAAAGTCAGTTACCGCATGATCTGAATTTAGTAAACCGAGTCTGTGTGGTCTAGAATTCATTATATTTTCTGAGTAATTAAGGTGAATTAGTTGGGGTTTCTTCTGGAAAAAATATAGAAGTGAATGAGATTTCATTAAGACTCCAATGACAAATGTTTTAGTGCTATGGCAAGTAGTACTTCTCTGGGAGACACTGTACATATCTGTGTAGATTAAAGCTATATATCTATCTGCTCATGGTGATCAAATGCACAAACTTTACCAAACTGCTGGAAAGGTTGACTGGCTGCTTCTTAAGCAGCCTTGTATTTCACCATCTTCCTCCTCCTGTTATCCTGAGTGTTTCATGGGCGAACAAACCACTTCTGGAAATACTCACCAATATGTCTTGGTACCATATTTGTATTTGCACAAAGGATACTTGTGCACAGTACAGTCCTGATACCTTTTAGGTAAATGATACTGCTAATGACTGGTACTTGCTACAGTCAGCCTGGCACAGGAGTCAGTCTGTGTGACTAACTGCATCACCTAATCTTGATATTCGTGTATGTCTGTATTGGAAAGACACAAAGCCCTCAAAGCAAAAGACAAACTCCATTACCTCAGTGATACTACAGTTATTCTCAACTGCCTGTAGTTATTGTCAACTACCCAGCTGGAATTCAGCCCAAAATAGCAGCAGAGTTGTTTTTTGGTAGTGTGGATTGTGCACTAAGAAAGGTAAGAGGAAGATAGTTGTAATGCTCCCAAGAACTGCTATGAAGTGAGCATGTGCTTACGGAGTATTTGGGTATAAAACCCAAATCTTCCCTCAGACCCTTAAGCCTTTTAATTAGGTCAGTGGGCAAGATGCTATGCTGCCGGTCACCTGTCATGCCCTGAGCACAGCCAGAGAGGGTGCTACCATGGAGTGTGTTGTAGCACCCCTATTCTGGAGCTGTTTATAGGTGTTGCAGAGCTCCCCGCTTCTGCTCTGCAGATGGCCTGCTGTTGCCTCTTGCCTCCTCTTCCCAAAATAGGGTTATGCTTGTACTTTGATGTCTGTGCAGGCTCAGAGATGGGGCAGAAATTCCAGATGGGGTGAAAAAGTGATGGATTGCACATAGCTCTGCACCTGGTAACTCTCACAGGCTATAAACCCAGTGATGCAGCTCAAAAGTAAATTGTCAAGTCTGGGCTGAATTTGTAATTTAAATGTCAATTCAAAGAAATATTAGTTTCTGAGCTTATTGGTGAAGATAAGCAGTTGTCAAATTCATTCCCTTCTCATGTCCTGTAAATGCAGAGTTCTAAATCACAGTTACATAGACTGGTCTAAAATTGCTCTTTCTGGGTTGTTTTTTTTATTCTGTCCCCACCCTGGAAATTCATTAGCTAATTTTAACTAGAAGAAGCTCATTAATTAATTTATTTTCTAATGAATTCAGCTCATCCTTCTTAAGCCAAGTCTGATACAAAATGAAACTTGTACTAATCCTTAAATCATTGAATGAACTCATTGACTTTTCTGTCTGTGAATGTCAGATGGTAGCAGATTACTGAAGTGCTTAACCTGAACATTATCCATAGACTGCAGCTCCCTCTTCTTCCAAGACATAGTTATGAAGTTCTTTAATACAGTGCATGTAAAATGTTGCAGGTTCTCAGCATTCGTTGCTGCTGGCAGAAGAGCAGTTACAAGTTGCTTTTGGGAAGAGGTCTTGTGAAAAATAGATTTTTGATTTAACGACGAATGTAAGTGGCAGACTTTCAAAATGACCACGAAAGTACTGGGGTCTTTCAGATTGTGACAAGAACTGCTCTGTCTGTGATACTTCTGAGAACCTTTCTGTTTTCCAGAGATGCAGGTAGATTCTTAATTCCTTGTGAAAACCCAACTCTAGCTGTGGGAATGGCACTCTTGAAAACATGGCCGTGAATTTTACTGTCCATGAGAAAGTAATGTAGTTTCCAGGCTCCCAGAGATTTTCCTGTCTGCTGGTTGGATGCCAGAGTGCTGGGGACTGAGCTGTGGGTCTCCAGGCTGTTCAGCATCCAAGCTCAGAAAAAGAGGAGAGCTCCTGATTTGAGGGTAGGAACAGCACTACGACACTGGCTCAGAGCACAGCTGCTGCACTGCTCACCAGTGGGATGCAGGTTTCCTAACGCAAAGCTGTCTCCTGTTGTGACAGCTCTCTGAATGGCCCAGGGCTAGATTTGTCTCTGTAGGTAACATCATAACAACCGCAGGGGTCATGCACATGGTGCAGTCATGGGGAGGGCTGTCTGACTGGGAGACATCGCTTAAAGAGTTGGCGTGGCAGTTCTGGGAATATGCAGGTTTGATAAGACTGCAGATCAATATTATTGGTAGCTTGCAGAGGTACCGAGCTGAACTTGGAGGTATTCATGTTGTTGTTACCTGCTTCCTGGAGACCTCACTTGTACACAAAAAGCCCAGCTTCCATGGATGGGAAAGATGAATACCAGAACCAACATTTTACACTTAGCAATAAATAAGAGGAAGGCAGCTAGAAGCAGCAAAGAATGTTTGTTAAAAAAAAAAAGTATCATATGCTTGAGGATAGGGTAGGATATTTCAGTTGGAAGAGACCTACAATGGTCATCTAGTCCAGCTGCCTGACCACTTCAGGGCTGACCAGAGGTTAAAGCATATAATTAAGAGCATTCTGCAAATATCTCTTAAACACTGACAGGCTTTCTGCATTGAACACCTCTGTAGGAAGTCTGTTTCAGTGTTTGACCACACTCTTGATAAAGAAATGCTTACTGATGTTCAGTCTAAACCTCTCCTGATGCAGCTTTGAACCTTTTCTGTGTAGGATAATACAGATAATACTCACCTATCTATGTAGTTAAGAGCTGAAAATGTGTGGAAGAGCTCACAACATCCAGCGGTTGTTTCAGCTTCCTTGTTTGCATTCCATTTCAGGCTTCGCTTGGTTCACTTTATGCTCCCCATGGGATATCTCCATTGTAAATGAGCTGGCTTTGTAATGAAAAAGTACTGTTTCCAATATTAAGTGGACAAAATCCAAAAATGTTTCCTCTTCACAGTAAAACCCTACTGTGCTTGTCTGTGGATTTTGAATATCTACCATTTAGGGAGCCAATTGGTGGTTTGTGTTACCAGAGGAAAAAGATTGCCTGTTTTGGCACTGTTTATTCATGTTCCTCAGTGGCCAGCCATTGAGATCTTCGTTTCAGTATAAAAGAAAAGGAGGGTTAGTGTCTTTGAAGATCTCTGTTACTTCACACTCCCAACAAAACTAATGAAATGATAGGATGAAGGTGTAAAATCTAGGCAGCATGACTTGAAATGTGGGAGAGATGACCATGCAGTCATGCAATCACTGATTGCAGAGCCTGCAATGAATGGTCAAAGATAAAATGGAAAAAATCTATCCTTACCAAAAGTGGTGTGTGTAATATATTTACTTAGTCACTAAGAATCAGGAGAGCTGTAGATGCTTTGAATAAGAAATGTGTCTTCAGGAAATAATTTTTTTTCATTTATGATTAATTTGAGGAGGTTTGAAAGTAGAATTAATACTTGGAGAATTTGATTATGCCTTCATTGTTATATTTCACTTTTCTACATTGTATTTTCTTTCTTAGATCCACAAATAGCTGTTTCATCCTGGTTGCTGCTGGCAAAAGCCTGTAAATCAGATTTTTGGATGCATATGAGTGAATCAGAAATGCTGTGGTTGGAAATTTTGCAGTCAGTGGAAGGAGGTGCTGAAATGATACAAGGTCAATTGGCCAGATTTAAGCAAACTCAAAGTTTTTTTCTACAACAGCATGCTGGCGAGTTAGTGCCAGTAACCTCACTGCTGAATCACATCATCTGTCTTTCTGCAGCTTGTGTAAGCTGTAGCATGCACTCTCTCTGCAGAAATTAGGTTGTGCACCTTAGCAGTCACGAGTATTGTCAGAAATGAATCTTGAACCACAAACTAGTGCATTTAAGTACTGGCATCCTGAGGGGAACAAATGAACTGGGGCTTATCTTTGCCTTTTTTTCTGCATCTCTAAAAGATGTGATGGTAGACTGGGAAATAGCTCAGTTTGCCTTTTCCCCAGGGCTCCTGGTACTTGGCAGAGCCTGTGGCTTGTAGCTGGGGGAGCTGAGGGGGAGGCAGCTGCTCAAGGACAGGGGAAGCTATGAGGTGGACCAATGGGAAGAAGATGCTGAGATCCTTCATCATAGAAGTCCTTACCTTAGGCAGTCTCTATCTGGTCCTAAAAGGGTGTGAGGTCACTGCTGACAGCTGCTTTGCAAAGGGCTTTGGATACCTTGAATAACGTGTTGTTCACTAGGCAAAATGGGAAGGGTGGCTGCTTAAGTGCTTTGTCCTTACTCCTTTGCTCCTTCCAACCTTATAAAACCTGATGTAATGCCCAAGATGCGCGCATAGTATAGGGAGGACTCTTAGGGGAAAGATACAATGCTGTGGTGATTTGGGGCAGAAGAGGTGACACATCAAGTGAAGTTTTGGTAGCTTTAAGGGCACTGTCAAAAACATTTGCTGGGCCAGCAGCAGTACAGATGCTCACTGTGGTGGCTCTTTACCAATGGAAGCATACAGTACCTAGGCTTTCCTGGGAGGGTCACCCTCACGTGCCAGCCCTCCCTCTCTGGCCAAGTTGTGATCCTGACTGCATTTTCATCCTCCCACTTAGCAGAAGGGTCCTGAGGCAGCAGTGAGATTTGTGAAACAGTGCAGTCACTGCTATGTAATTATTACGTTAAGGACTGCAAGGTATTTTCCCTGATCCGTGACTTGACTTGTGATCCTGGCTGGTCTAGCTGGCAGCTGGCAAGATTTTAAGCTGATGTATGCTACCTTGCTTTACAATGGTATGTGTAAAATTCCCTGGAGGCAAAATATACTGCTAACCTTGCAGATTGCTGATGTAGAAGCAGCAGCATGTCCCCTGCTCTTGCACACACCCTCTCCTGACTATGTCTGCATGTCGTTCACTCTCCTTGCAGCTCAGGAGATCCTGTCCTTCAACCCTGCAAGAACCCAGACATGGGCAACTTTCAGGTTCTGAAGTACTGAAAGGCGCTGATTTCTCTTTTTAACACCAGAACTTAAAGAGGCCTTTACCTAAAGCTAGTGACAAGTAGTTGTGAGAGAGGCACTTGTGCTTGTGTTTGCCCTCTGTCTTTTTACAGTTAAAAACAGATAATACTCCAACATTTATAGTTTGTAGTTTCTTCCAGGCATCTCTGACTGCAAATTGCCTTTAAATACATTCTTTCCAATCCATCGAGTAGCTTGTGAAATTATGACCTCTCTGATGATGGTGTTGTGAAATTTCAGTTAAGGTACGGTGGGCAAGGCATGTTGCAGTAATTTAAATAGCAACTTTTTCTTTAAATCTAAACGGGATCCTTATTTGACGCACCTCATTTCAGATACAACCTTTGTGTCTCTGCTGGGTCATTTTCTGGGTTTACAACACATTTCGCATTCCTATAAAGCCTTTCACTGGGTGATCTTATAGTCTTTACAAGCTTTAATTAACAGAAGTGCTATGTCTCTGCTGTAGGGTCAGTAAATATTCTCAATTGCTTTTTGCAGCAAGAGGAAAACGTGGCAGAGAAATTTTAAAGGAATTCACTAGTGCTGGGCAAAAAGCTGCTGGGGAGGCAGGAGCAGAGGTCACGATTCCTGAACCCCCTTTGATGTGCACAATTTCTCTTTATTACATAAGTATGCGTGGGGAAAGATGTAACCCAGCGTAGTGAGGCAAGATGTAGGTCAGGTTTCCTTTGTCAGTACATCTTCTGCTGTTTGACCTGTAAGTTGCTGAAAGCAATGTAAGTCCACGGATGAGGGATTCTTTTCAAAACTGGTTAAAAAAGCAACAAGCAAGCCCTGAAAGCCTCATTCCCCTCTAAAGAGCTATTTTTAGGAAACTAAAGCAAAGAAGAATACTCAGGGGGGGTCTGTTCTCAAAGTTTCTGTCTGGCTGCCTTTGGATATCTTAAGTTTTAATGCACTTGTCAGGCTGTCGCCATTTGTCTCTTGTGAAAAGCAGGGACCAGGCAGAGGGGACGGTGCTGATGGCACAACATAGCTGGTGCGTGGTGTGCTGCCATGCAGGGAGGGGACAGATCCTCCTTTGCAGCTGCTGGTTGCAAAGCCAGCAACACTGGATGTTGTGAAGAGGCAACATACAGTGTTAAGGTGGATCTCCCATTTTGATCAGAGGATGTTGTTGGCTCCGTCCTGAGCAAAAGGAAAAAAGATTTCAACTGCGCTGTTGCTGACTACTTTATCAGAAAAATGGGAGTGTGTAGAGCATGAGCAGAAGGTACCATATTTATTGATAACAAGTTTTGATGCCCAGTTTTAAGGACCACCAAGGAAAGAGGCTTAAGGGGGCATCATTGTTGCCCTTCCACAGCTGCGAATATCAGTCATGTGTGTTGCCTCAACCACATTCCATCCCACTTGGGAATTCTTTTTTACCCTTGGGTACCTGGGTGTTTGCTTTTGCTGAATGTAGAATGACTAATGTTGGAGGGACTTTGAGGCTTTATTCTGCATTTTTGAATGTCCTGACAGCAGGATGTGGTCTCCTGATTCAGGGGGACAACACAAGCTGCTCTGTTGTTGAGAGAAAAGGGAAATAAGTGCTTGCACTGGTGTAAGAGTCGCAGTGCAGCAGAAGTGATGTGGGAAGGCAGTCCTTTCTGCTGGTGCTCTGAAGCACTTCAGCTGGAGCTGAAGCACTGGCTTTATACAAAACAGGCTCTTGACTGTGAAAGTTGCAAAGAAGCAGAGAGCAGCTGGGCAAGGAAGGCAAAACCTTCGTTTACTAAAGTCCTTGGCAGTAGTTGTACAACTTTCTTTTACCCAGCACATGATAAGTAGATACAATAGTAAGTGCAGTCGTGCAACAACAAAATTGGATGAGCTGATTTAGGTGAAATGAGAATCATTGAGGAGTTAACTCTAAGGTATTATTGCTTTGACGTTTGCCACTCACATATTTTCTTTCTCTCATATTCTTCTTAGAGAATAACCCCCTTTTTTCTACAAGGACACTAGAAGGAAAGCTTAGGCACAACAGATTTCAGCTCGACTGATCAGTAATAAAAGCATGTCCCTCTCCTGAGAGCAGAGTTGCGCCCCCCCTCCCTGAAAGCCTTATTAAAGCAGAGAAGGCTGGAGACATTACAGTGACAGATTCTTGTGGCCTTGAACTGTGCTGCCACAGGACAGTTATTCGCGTTTGAAGCAGCAGTTGTCATTTTAAAATTGCTTTGAATTCTTGCCTTGAGACTTTAATTGGGGAGTTGATACAGAATTGGGTGATAAAGAATTATAATACATCATGGAGTAAGTTAAGACAAGAACTAAAGCAAGAGCAGGTGATGGTAATACTCATTTTAAACCAGACAAAAATAGAATCAAAATTAAGAGCAGCAGACCCACAATCAGGTCTGTAAACACTGGGAACCAATTTATTAGCAAACAGACCAACTCAGTCAGCCATTCCAACTGATGAGAAGTTTGAGGGGGGAATGTATTACATAAGGCATGGGAAGATACTGCAAAGTGAAGCTTTCAGCCTCTCAATTCACAGGCACCAACACAGGACATAGGATTGTTGGGCATTGTTCTGAATAACAAATTGGAGTTGTGATTTTGCATTAAGGACTCTTTGCCTTGTGTCCAGTGGTTATTTCTGTTAAGTTTGGAATGTGAGAGTAATTCAGGTGGTTAAATGAAACTTAAACTGATAGAGCTGAAGTGACTTTTTGTCTGCATTCATAGTTATCTGATGATCTGTAAATCCAAAAGATAGATTTGCAACGTTTTAGGGACATACTGGTGTGTGAGTGCTGGATACTTCGTACTCCTGGGTAAGTTCACTGCTGTACTCGGCGTTTAAAAGTAGTTCGTACCCCATAATAAATACCAGATAGCAGCCCTGTATTAATGAATCTGCATTTACATTTGGTGCCCATTGCAAAAACTTTGTTTGCTGACACGATGCAATCTAAGGATGCAGATGCCTAACAGCATCCGGGTATGGCAGCATAATACTTCTCACTGCATGGCAGGGAGCTGTGTGCGGTGGTGTCACTGCCACTGCCCCCCCTCCAGATCAGAGCAAACCCAAGAGGAGGTCCTGTTGCAGCCAGGAAATGAAACAAGGCATTGCAAGCTGGGACCTCACACTTGGCAATGCCTTCATTGCATGTTAAGCCTATAGGAAATAATTTATTGTTAGCAAGCTAAACGCTTGGGTTTTTTTCAGACAATTCCAGGTACAAACTGTTTTGAAAATACCAAAATGTTTGAAATTCCTTTAATCATGAGAGCAGAAAACTAATACTGGCAGGGGACATCAGTCCAACTTAGAAAAGCTTGCTTTCTTTGGTGGGGGGGGGGTGTGGAGGTGGAAAGAAGACAGCTACACAAACCCTCTGCTTCTTACCCCTTTTTCCTGTTGTCTGCCTGTGTTGTGTCTGCTATGTCAGAAGGTGGAACCAATGTTTCTCCTGCATCATATTCTGAACTAACGTAAGTCTCTTCCCTTAAACGGGCAGGCAAAGGTCGGGAAGACAGATTGGACCTGACATTTATTTTTGACAGCCTGTCTTCAGAGTTCATGGTAAGATTCCCAGTGGTGGAGCAGCTACATAGGGAAGAGAATCTTATGTTTTTCTCTAACGTGACTGAAGTCATTTAGAGTCCACAGTCTGGATCAGGAAGTGCTCCTTGGCAATAAGCAGGCATGATACTGTACTGCACAGCTGATTAATTATCACATCTGGAAGAGGAAATGTTGGGATGCCACTGCTTAAAATGTTCTTTGGTGATCCCCAAGCTTCCAGTTTGGGGAAGACTGACAGGCTTGAGGATGAAAATGTAGCCTTATTCTTGAAAATGTAATGTACTGAATACCTGAGTGTTTGCGTTACTGAGATCCATGCATCACAAAACCAGATGACAAGCATGTTCTTTTTCTGTAATCTGTAGGATCAGTGTCACTTGTCGTCATTGCAAAATCACTACCATTATGTCCATTTGTTTTTTCACTATTTTATCTACTTCAGCACATCCCAGCTCATTGAGGTATTCGATCAGTATTTTGGCTGATTCGGTGTACTGCGTACATTCAGAGCGCCCAAAATATTGCCTTAGTGCAGCTGAAACCATGCTTTGATCTGAATTGTGTGACTAAACTGAAACACTCCCCTTAGATTTTTTTTTTCACTTAATATCCAGAGAACAAGGTTGTTGTGTACTTAAATAGTGTAAAAAAAGGTGAGTATTTTTGTACCTGTATAACATGGTGGATTTAAGTAGCCCTGTCTCTTCCTCTTCACCGCCACCACCCTTGTAAGCCACTTTTATGTCTGTTTAAGAAGCCTTAAACAGCAGTCCCAGAGGAACACTGGTTCTCAGGTGGTTGGCAGCCAGCTGACTTGTAGGCAGCCGCATCTCTCACCCCCTGCCAACTTCAGGTCACAGGGTTGCACAGAGCAGCTTCATGCTGCTACAGGCATGACAGGCATTAACAAGAAATGGCTCTCCCATGTAGAAACCGCTGTGGCAGCGTAATCTTTGTCTGGCGCTGTTTGGGCAGCAGACTGAGCTGCCCTAATGGGTGTAAACCACACATTGTACAAGAGGTGGACAGCAGCACAGATACGGCCTGTTACCAGCTGAAGGTGGGGCTGTGCTGGGATATACCACCATATCTTGCTATCCTGGAAAACTGGAAAAGAGGCTGGGAGTTGAAAGGAGCAGCAGCAGTAAGGAGCAGATGCACTCTGTGTGCTTTTTGGTGTTGTACTGGTGAGTAAAAGGAGCAATGGAGGTTAGAGGGACATTGTGTTTGTGGTGGACAAGTCCCTTTCTCAGAATATTTTGCTGAAAGCTACAAGTTGTCCTGGGGGTAAATATCATCATATGTTTGTTGCATTTCTGGTTTAATGTGTTTGCCAACACTGCGATCTGTAATGGCATGAAGACATTTACATCAGTGCAGCATGTACTGGAATCTGTTTGCAAAACCCTACATCTGCTGCAACTTTTCTGTAATGTGGAAATTCCAATTTATGTCAGTTCCTCAGAACGAGCATGTAGGAGCTGTGGCTATAACACACCTCCAGCTGGAAGGCAGAGCTGTGCTTCCTGATGACAGATTTCCATTGTGTCTGTACTGGAAAAACCTGTGTATATGTTGGCGTGTGCTAAGAATAATTCCCAGCACCACCTGATAGAAGTCTTGTTTAGGAGTTTCGCGATTTTTAGATAGTAGAAATACAAATTGTTTTTCATTCCTGGAGAGAATCATTTCAGTAAGTCCTACAACTGCAAGGCAAGATTATTTGGGGGTGGGGTGGGTTGTTTTGGTTCTTCTTTTTTTCCCCATCAAAAATGAATCACAAGACTAAAGGAAAACACCTCTGGGCTTCTCAAAATAAGATCAGAATTAGAACAAATAAGAATACGTTAAATCTCTGCTGCAGCTGTGCCAGCTGTATAATGGTGGCTGTTACACGCCACAGTAACATAAAATTGTGGTAGTTTGGAATGTTGTAAGCAAACAGCAACGTTAGTGTAACTCTCACACTTCATATGTAATACCGGTTTCTTGTGTCAAAGACTTCAAAATAAATCACTACTTTTTTAACATAGGCCTGCTATAAGAAAGTTTTTGGTGCAGCGGAAATAGACATGCTCAGATTTAAAATGAAGTGAAAAAGAATTATAGGGTAAAGTGTTGTTCTTGTAAATATGCAGGGGAAATACCGTACTAAGATATGTAAGTACTCAAGGGTATTCTGAAACACAGCTATGAGGAAAAAGCTAGTGATTTAATTCAAGAAATAAATTTGGATTTGTTGTGATTGTCTTTCAGTGGATGACCTGTGAAGTCCTGGAAGGTTTATTTGTGGCATCTCTTCCTTACAGTGCTATACTTCAGCTGTCAACCTTTATCTCTGAATAGAGCAGTTAGTGAGATGGGAGCTGTTAGAAAGGAAGCGCAGGAGAATAGCATGAAAAGAATGGCTGCATCTGTACCACCTCCGTACCCTGGCTGGATCAAAGGCCAGGAGAGGTCGGTTGAATTGGACGCAGGAGTTGCTGAAAGCAGAGCTCTGAGGGGAGGCTGGGGAGGAGCTGCAAGTTCCGGCTTACTTTGCAGAGATTACAGGCGTGGTGCTTTGTGCCATTTCAACAAAATTTGCAAGCTGCAGGCAGGATGAAGTTGGAGGTAGTACTCATTCGGGGATAGGTGGTAATTTTAGATCTGGATAGAAAAAACTTCCTACTCTGGTCAAATTAACCTTTTTTTTCCCCTCCCAATTTTCAGTCTTCCTTTTGCTTGCTTTGGTATTCAGCTGCATGTAAACTTTTTGTTGTCCTCTTTGCTACCACCAAGTTGGAAGGAACTGGCTTCTCCTGTTTATTCACCCAACTGTGCTCATAAAGGACTTTGCTTCTAACCCAGATGCTGAGGAAAGCAGTTTTGCTCATGGGTCAGCTCTCTCAACACACTAGTCTACTGGACTTGTCTGCATAACTCCTTTGGTATCTCATGCTTCAGCTGTCTCTCGTTTTCAGGGGCTGGGATCATATCAAGGTATTCGGAGAAAAGGTGGTAGCATCTCACACACACCTTCTCCTTCGCACTCTTTCCACATCTGCATTGAACTTGCACAGAGTATGAACTCTAAAATGGTATCTGGATCAGCTGAGGCCAGTCCCTCTGAAGAAAGCAGGATCCCAAGGTGTGTGAAAGCTGGGCAAGCGCTGCTAACCTGGATGCTCATCTTGCTGTTAGCACAGGTTTCTGCTGTTTGCTACTAGTGTAACTCAGTTTCAGGGTTTAGCTCACCAGTTCTGCTGACAGCTAGAGGGACTTCCCTAAGATAATTATGTCTTAGGCTGCCTAAAGGATGTGGTCTAAAGAATATCAGTACTATTTGAGGTTCAGCCTAAATATATGTGGTGTAGGAGCAACAAATGTCCTGCTTTGCTCTAGTGTTGCTCACAAAAATGTGCATCCCTTGCCACTTATTAGATCTTTCAAGCCTAGGTATTATATAAACCACATGTCCACCATATCTGTTCATTAAAGGCTTGGAAATATTAATGGCTCATTTGTGTCCTAGCTTGATAGCACAATCAGCGTATCGAATGCCTGAGACAGGCAAGGTCCTTTGTAACACCTGCGCACTGTACTTTCCTGCCCCTTTCCCTGCACCTGGAGGTCTATATTCCTTAGGTCATGTTTGTTTGACTGTGAGCAGCGGCTCATATGCAGAAACCTGCTGTTCAGCATGGCTTTCCAGGAGAAATGTGAACTTGATGAGTGTTCCTGACCTTGCTGCCCTTGGCTGTAAAGATCTTTCCATTGTATGCAGCTGCATGTACGGCAGGTTGGTGTTTGCCTCCTTGAAACGTGACAGGGATTAACCTTTTGCAAAAGCAAATTACAGAGAGTGAAACATGTCTGCCAGTATAGACTGCCCCTTGCCATCCCTCTCCTTACTGGGGCATACGTTTGCCCCTGGGCTTGGACTCCATTTGGTTTTCTGCAAATAAAAACATCTGCCTTGCCCCAATGAAAAAAGTATTTTAATGAGGTTTTGGAGACCTTTTGCACTTTCCCTTGAAATCGAAATTTACCCAGGGACAGAGATTATTTTGGAAGAGCGGGAGCAAGAAAATGATGCCTTTGTTGTGAAGATTGAGAAAGCAGTCTGCTAGTTGTGTTAAAATGCCTGCACCTTTAATTAATATTGACTGAGACTTCTCAGAAGAGAATGGTTATATTATGTGCTGTGGCTGAGGGGTTGTTGAAATACAGGCAGGAGCTATCAAGCAGGTTTCAATCAGGGCTGTCATCGCTCTTGTGTTTGTCATTGGGTTTTAACTCCTTTCCCTGCTTGTTAGAAGAGCAATTCACAGAACAGCTTTCCTTGTGGAAGATTGTTTCATAGCCCTAGGATCTGACTTTTCGTTCCTAGCTGAAGAACTCAGGGAAAATGCAAGAGATAGAAGACTGAAAGAATAGCAAAGCGTAAATGAGTTGGAAATAAACATTTTGCAGTATGCTAAATGCTGTCCATGGACTAGAATATAGCCTTCTTGTGGTGCATTCCTGAGAAAATGGGATGAGGATCCTGTGGGGAATAGCAGGAGAGGGAGAGGAGCAATGAGGCCAGGAGAAGCTGTTACTGCCAGAAGGTGCCTCAGACGGGCAAGTACAGATGATAAGGAAGAGCAGAGGGAAAGGGGCTGTGCAGTGGATTGTCTGCCTGAGCTCTGGAGGTCAGCTCTGAAGGCCAGAACTGAGGGCCCGGGTGCTGCAGTTTTGGCTCTTACAGCTGAAGGTGACCTCCAGAAAAAGCACCCCCCCAAGACAAACAGCATGGTAATGCTGGCTCCAGGAGCTTAGCTAGCAAGAATGCCGAAGTAAAGGCTAGAGGAAGGGAATTACATTGTTTTTTGCTAAGTTAACAAATTGTCATTTTTATGTCTTTTCTGTATAACTTCTTAAGCAAGACTAACGTGGCGCACAAAGTGTGAAAAGCAGACATGCTTTGTATTTCTGTGCAACATGTAAGGAAGAGAATGCATTGCAGTATGTGTAGCATTTTATATTGTACACTATTGTTTTCTAAATGTCTTTCCTGAATGCGGCAATGAAATGTCATGGTTGAAAGGTGACTGCAGTTGGGTAACAACTAAGGGAGAAGCACTACCTTAGAAGTATCCTAGTATAAGACCTCCAAACAGAAGTCACCATTTTGGGACATTAAACAATAGTTTGCAATTGTGAATTTTCCAGCATGCATTGCTTTTCAGTGTTGCTATTGATCAAAGCTGTGAGGGCAGAAACATTTGTTTGCATTATGAACAAAAAGACTTTAAATCATCATTTAGGAACACTGAGAATTGAGAGCAGCTTTCATGCTGACAGTTACCTGCTTGACCCAGGTAAAGAAACTGAGCTGCATTTCATGGCCTTCAACCCAAGCTGGACTTGCTGCCCCAGGGAGCTACCCCCTTTCTTGTTACTGGGGTTCTGTTCAGCCAGACATCACAAACACATCTGCCTGGATCCGTGCATTGACAGACCAAACACATTGCTCGTGCTCTTTGTGCCTGTTATTTAATTCCCCGTATTATATATCTGATTGCCCATCTTAAAGGCTTGTAACTAGAATTACAAAATGCTAGCATGTTTGCAGAGTACTGCCGTTGGCCAGCAGGTCCCAGGTAATGTGTTGCCATGGTACCAAACCGAGCTGGAGATGATCAGTGTGCCCATGGACAAGTTATCAGTGTGATAGTGAATGTTTAAGTGTTTACACTCATTTTACTCCACTTAATGAGACCAGCGTAGGTGGAGGAGAGCAGAGGGGAACTGAGCAGATGGGTGGCTGGAGCCAGTGCTTGGTGCCACAGAGAGCTGTGCCCAGGTGGAGTGCTGTCTGCAGCTACAGAGGTTTGGCTGTTGCCTACAAGTGCAGAGTCACTGCAAGCGGTGTTTTATTTATTTAAGACAAAATTTCTGATGCTAGTAAGGGAGAAAAAGTATTTTCTGTTAACCGATGCTTGGGTGCTGTGGTAAAAGAAGGCTGGAAAATTTGCCTTTGCCCCTGGGCAGAGTTGTTGGTTAACTGAAGCTACAGGTGAAGTTGAGTTCACCAAATGCACCAGGTAAAAAACCTGAATAGATTTAGTAGTTTAGCAGTTTGTAGAGATATTTCTCGGGTGAAAGGGGGGTGATTGGGAAGTAATAGAGGAGCAGTAAGGTTTTGGTTTAAGATCTGACTTACAATGAGGATGGTAAAATATTGGAATAGGTCACCCAGACAGGTGTTCGATGTGCCATACCTGGAGACATTCAAGGCCAGGCTGGATGTGGTTCTGAGCAACCTGATCTAGTTGAAGATGTCCCTGCTTATTGAGGGGGGTTGGACTAGATGACCTTTGAAGGTCCTTTCCAACCAAAACCATCTATGATTCTATATTTTCAACAAATAATGGGTTTGGAGGTGTTTTTCCTATCGAAAGCACTTTGTCTTGCTTTTTAAAATTGCCAAGATTGCTATACAGTTATGGCATAAAATGAACAAAATACTTTCATATTGGATTACCATATTTTTTTATTGCATGAGCATTTTCAGATTTGTTTTACCAAGGATTCCAAAAAGCTTGCCATTTTGAGTCGGTGGAGTGACTGGTTTTCTTTGCCCAGCATTCCATGAACTCACTTATTCACCCAGCTATGAATAAGGATATCTTAGTATTTTCATATCGACACTAGGAAAGTTGAGGTTAGGTATAAGGAAGAAGTTCTTTACTGTGAGGGTGGTGAGGCACTGGAATGGGTTGCCCAGGGAAGTTGTGAATGCTCCATCCCTGGCAGTGTTCAGGGCCAGGTTGGACAGAGCCTTGAGTGACATGGTCTAGTGTAAGGTGTCCCTGCCCGTGGCAGAGGGGTTAGTACTAGATGGTCTTAAGGTCCTTTCTAACCCAAACCATTCTATGATTCTGTGACACATTTTGATTTATAGCAGCAGCAACTAAAGAAAATAAGTGCTTTCCCAGTCTACAGAAAACTGCTGAAAAATATGCTTTCCTATGTGTCATTTCCTTTCTTAATTGAGTTATACACATAACAGAAAGATCCTGGTGATATTAAAATGTATTCTCTTAGGGCCACAGCCCTTGACAGATATGCAAAAGAAGATTTCTGGTGAGTATCAAAGGTATTTGTTGAGAGACATTTTCATAAACAGCAGTAAGAAAAGCAGAAGACCCTCCAACTTCCCAATGACACAGAGCAGACTGAATCCCAAATTTTGGGGTGAATTAGGGAAGTGCTGACTTTCCTACCCTCAGTCTCTTCCCCTGCTAAGAGCAGGTTCAATTAGAAGCAAGCCTGGTTGCTACAGCTGTTAATTTTCCTGTCTGAACCATGTTTTCCTGCACCCTTCCGCTCCTTGCCATGCAAGTGTGTGTGTGTGAGGGCACAGAGCCTAAGGAACTGGAAGAGTTTCCTCTCCTAAAGGCTCCCTTTATATTGCTTTCCAATGCCGGGTGTTTCAGTAGTCTCAGTGACTGTGTTTACCCTTCTACCTCACAGCCTCAGTGAAGGAGCCTGTTGCTTGTTCTTGGCTGGACTGGAAATGCATTTAAAAAACCAAAATAATAATCTCATGCATCACAGGTCACATCTTTCTTGTGAAGAATTAATTTGGAGAGCCTGGGGCAAGCTGTTGACACCAAGCTAGCGAGAGAATGGTGAAAAGGCATGCCTGTGCTGCTAAATGTAATCAATAAAGCAGAGAGCTTTGCTTGGGATGGAGCTATTTGTTTTCTTTCTGATTTTTTTGGAGAAGCAGAGGTTTGTTTCTTGTCTCCTGAAGCAGCAAATGACATTATTTGATGAAAATGAAGAGCAGTGTTTCAAGGACAGCAGAGATGTGATGTATTCTTTCAATCTTTGCAGCTCGAGAAGGAATGAACAGTTACCTGGCTGGGTGTAAGGCTGTGTGGGCAGTGTTGCGGCCAGGCAAAAGCTTCTGCCAGTCAGAAATAACTGTAGCTGCTTCTGGTGCCTTCTTTCTTGTTGCTCCAAGAAAGCCAGCCCCAATAGCATCTGCTGAGGCTATTTGTTGCTCACGCCTTGGTTCTGATTTCAACTTTGTGGGGTCATTAGCAACTTGGCATCTGCTAATAGCTAGGGTCCTCACCTTCTCATAACTGGCTTTTATCCCTCCACAGCTATAATGGCCTCTTGTAAAGGGAAGCTCCACATGTGCGTTACCAAAAGGCATAGCTGTGAGCCAAAGCTGTAGCGAGGGAGGAGCTGCTGGCACCCTAAGAGCTAAGTCTTGCATTCTCTTCTCCTCTGTGATGCTTGCAACTCAAGTCTTATACCAAGTGTTACATGAAAAATAGCATGGACTCTAGGCACAGAGTCCCGATTCAGGTCTCAGCTGTACCAAAGTGCTTATAGAGGGAGGGGTTCAGATGCTGTGTTCTGGTCCAGGGCAATCACTAATGAAAATGCTTCGCTTGGATAGTTACTGCATTTCTGTCTCTGTGATTTTGTCTGTCTTGATGCTCTGTTGTTGTCCAGGTTGCTACGGCTGTGCCAGCATGAGGCCAGCTCTCCAGCAGGAAATCATGAAAAGAAAGGGCTGCCTTTCTCCTCTCTTATTAAAATATGCCAGGGGTGCTCAGCAACCTGGAAAGGCTGTGTTTTTTAATAGATCAATGGCTGTAGTAGCCAGTTGTTCAGCATCTCTCCATGCCTGTTTGCCGTAATAATTGTGGTGTTCATTAATGACTTTTGCAGGTGCTGAGATTAGAGTAGAGATGCTGCTGTTCAGCAGCTCATCAGAAGTTATCCCTGTGCGAGGCAACCTTGGCTATTTAACCTGCTTTAGGGGTCCTAATTTAGGAAGAAAGTCTCCAGTGAAAGCCCATCAAGCTGCAGAAAACAGTGGTGCTGAAGGCAGCAGCAGTCTGCCTGCTTCACTTGCGACCAAAAGCATTTCCTTAGGGTATCACCAAGAGTACAAGATGCCATTATAACTGCTGATTTTATGGAGAGATGAGAATGTCTGCTTCCTACAAAAACTGTTGCTGTAGCAGCTATGTGCTTTAAGAATGGCTTCTTAATACAGTCTTGGTATTTAAGGTATGCCTTAAGGGTTAAATGCAGTACAAAACAATTAGTTAAAGGGCCAACATGCCAAACCACAAGCAGAACTGGAATCAAGTCTTTGGGGCTAACTCTCCTTATCCAAGCATCTCCATCACATCAGCAGTAGGCATCTCATGTTCAGAATTACTTGTTGTAAGCTGCCTTAAATACCTGTGTTAAAATAATAGCACAGGTTACGTTTACTGCAGCCTAGGAGAGTGTGTGAGTCTACACACATTTCCATGGCTAGGCAGATTTTAACCATAACAAGAACTTTGAAAGTTCTAATGATATGCAGCTAGACCAAGTGTAAGAGGCTCAGGTGGCTTAGTGGAAAACATGGTACAAGAAATAGGGCTGAGGAAGCCAAGGCAGGAGCTGCTTTGCATGTTTTTCCTCTGCACGTAGAAGAAAAGATATACTCAGAAAAAAAGGAGGTTCAAGTTGCAAATATCAGGCTGCAGCATGGTTAACTTCCCAACTGACTGGTTTGGGCTTTTTTTTTTAGTGTTGTGTCATATCCAATACCTAATTTCTACTTACTGGGAGAAGGAATTTCAGTGTAAATTGTATTTTCATTCTGCTCTTGCCACATCAGCATGGAAAATGGTAAAATGTCTTTTGTTTGTATCAATATTTTACATTCTCATTCTTCATGCATATTGTCTAAACAAATAAAAAATCCTCAGGATTGCAATAGCCTGATTTTACGACGGTCCTTTTGTGAATCTATAATGAAAGGTTAAGCAGAGAGGAGGGAAATAGAGATTTTTGTCAGATGCCTGCAGCTGTAGACATAAGCCACAAAATAGAAGCTCAGGAACATAAATGCCACTGGTACCTGTATTGCATTTGGAGTCCAGGGGTTGGGTGCAGTGCAGAGTTACGTTCTGAGTAAAATCCTTTTCAGAGTAGAAATGTCATCTGTAGCTGATTAATGGGGCAGAATGCTCCTTTGTGTGCCTGGTCCAGCTTTGGGCTGGGGACCACATGCAGTTTCTCCTGTTAGCCATATTTGTCATGCACAAGACCAAACATCACCCAGCATGCGCACAGGTTTCTAGACTGGTTGCTTTCCTCCCCTGGTTTTTGTGCTGTAGCCAGTAGGTTTTGGAGACTTTCTTCAGTGATCAACTGGGACCGTTGAAGCACTAGTAGCTGAAACAGGACCAGGTCAGAAATGGGCCATAATGGTCTGTTTGTGAAGGTTCTCTGGTGCCCATACAGCAGGGCAGGCAGATGGCTTTCTGTGACCTTGTTCAGAGCAGATGTTCTCTCACCAGAGCCAAGTAATCAAAGTGTTCGTTTAGACCCTAAACAGGTTCCTGCCCACTGTCTGCACTGAGCCACAACCTGCTGCCTCACCATGGCTCTGTTTTTAGGAGACCCATCTGCGATAACTATGGCTGCACATATTTATTTGTATAGTTTAAAGCACCTGGTAGAAATTGCAGCTGCCAGTCGATGCTTGTCTGCAATATCCTGAATATAGAAAACTAAGGAAGCACTCTTATCCTTCAGTCTCCTTCCTCTCCTTACCATTAATCTTAGTTTTGCAGGTAAATACATCATGTACAGCACCTATGCAAAGTGCCGGAGAAGTTGGTGCACGTGGGCCTACCCGCTATCCTGCAGTGATCAGCACTGAATAAACTGCTTTGCCACCATGGCCACTGGGTGACTTCGAGCCAGAGGAGTCACTGCATGCCTCTGTAGCCTGTCCGCTTCAGCTGAGTTTGCACAGACCACTTGCAGCTTTGGACTAGGAGCTGTGAGATGATGTACATTATTCCCTTGCCAGCCCCAGGCTCACAGTCTCTACTACTTTCACCTGATAATTTGCCAACTATAGTCTTCCAAATATGTCAGAGTAAATTAAATGTGTAATTCCATCTCATTTTCCTTTAGTAATTTTGCCACTGTATGCTCAATGTTATCTGTTACCGAGTCCAACTCTTGAATTACAGACACAGTATGTTGAGTTGGATGTATCATCCTCAATAGGTATTGCAGTCACTGTGCAATGATATAACATACATGTCATCAGTATGTAGGGAGGCCTAACAGCATGGTTTAAAGTCTTTTTTTTACTGTGTTCTTTCTACCAGAACTTAGTGTGGCAATTACATGAATCAAAACTAAGGTAAAATATCTGTTAATATAAAGCCTGGAAGACAACTGCATTCCAGCTTGAAATGCCATGTTGGTATGTTTTTAACATGTGCTTTAGGTGGACTAAAGAACTGGAACTGTGTCTGAAAGAATGAGCTCTGAATGAGTGTAAAAGGAAAGCTAATTTTTAATAAATCATAGCCTAAATTCTGCTTTCTTCCCATCAGAGCGGTGGATGTCAGTGGTATCTTCATAGCTGAATCCCTGCTGCCCTCTAGGAATTTTTATAATGAAATTTTGTCAGAAATATCACTATATGTATATTGCAAGATGTGGATTCCTTTATTAATGTTCAGTCATAATGTTATTGAAAATACTTCACATTTCTACAAGGATTGCTATATTATCATATCTTATTTTTGTGAAGACCTCTGGGAGTTCTGCGAAGCCTCTCCATTACTGCCGAGTTCTTTAGGGCACTGGCAAAGACAGCAGAAAGTTACTTGTAATTTAAGTAAATTAAGAATTAAATCAGCTTTTCATTTGAGCTTACCCTTGCCTGTCAGCAGAATAAAGGTTGTGGCATTGAACAGCTCTCAGTGTAAGATTCCTAATAGAGAGATGTTATGCAGTAAATCTAATAGAAATTACATTTCTGTCACTAGAAAGGTTTTCTACTCTAAATAGTCTTTAGCAGGCAGTGGGCATACCAGCTCCATATGTGATAATGAGAGGTAGATCTAAGTAAATCTCACACTGCGAAGAAAGCTTTATTGCAACTGACATTTTGTAACTCTGACAATTAAGATCAATACTGATGCCTTATCATCTTTTCTTTTGCATCTCCCCTCACAGAAGAGAATAAGTGGTATGACAACATGGTGTGGGATGTGTCCTCTGTTATGAAAATAGTGGATTAAGTAATTGTCTGTGGTTAATGAATGCCACTTGATAGGCAGGATTAGTTCTGAGATAAATGCAATGGAAATGCCTAACCCTAGACAACTGAGCAGCATGTAAGGTCCTTTTTCAAAGGATTGCAAATTTCAGTTTAAATTAATAAACTTTTGAAAATGTTTCAGGATAGATATTCAACTGGTTATTTAGGAAACTATTTTAATTAATATTTAGCAAGTGGGAGAAACCCCACCATACACTGCTGACATGTAGCACTTAAAAGCACACCGCATCAAAGGTAAGACTGACTGCCCTGAATTCCTTACACAGAAACTGGGTGTTGACAGCAAAGCAGAGCCTGGCTGTTGGCAAGGCCCTGTTGTGTCACTGTGTCCAGGCTTGTCAGTGGCAGTGAGAGACAGTGGTGGGATCAGAAGGTTGACTTCGTGCAGTACAAAGCTAAGAAATGAATCAGTTGCCTGATTTCCAGCCCAGCTTTTCCACTGCACTGAAATAAGCTCAGTGATAGGCAGGTGCATCACAGTGGTGAGGGTTTTCTGGAGCACATCCCTCCATGGTGTGCATGTGCAGTGTAACTGCAGGAGCTGGCTGCGGTGGTGCTGGTGGCTGTTGGGTTCATTTTCACGGCCTATTGGGTAATGTGGGCTTTACAGAGAGAAAGAAAATAGAATCTTCTGACTGCTGTGATGAAATGGTATAACAGAAGAATATCTGTCCTGCCTTATTCCTAACCGTGTCACTGAACTGTGTTCAATGGGCTGTTACTTTTCTGGGGGGGAGGGGATCAGTTTCCCTGAGCAAGTTAATTTGAAAGCATAATTAGGTAGTAAAATTAATTTTTACAGCTGATTAAAAAAAATAGATCAAATTTTTATGAAAGCTAAATGAGAGAGACTGCAGTGTTTTCCATAAAAATGAAAATGAAACATTTTTGGAGTAATGCTTTCGGCTCCAATATATTCAGATCTGCATTCTCCCATGACATCATTACCATTGATATCAACAAGTGTTTTGAGAAAGAAACAAGAGAGAGATTTGCATTTTTTATTGTCAGTTAAAAGATCAGCTTGCAAAAGCCTGCAGCTGATGTGTTTGGGCCAGTTTAATACTGTTCTCAGGGGAAATATTCCTGATTTACACCTTGTGTTGGGGTTAGAATTATGTGGTTTCTTGTGTGTGGTACCATAATATATGTGTCATGGTACGCAATACGGAAAAAGTGTTGATGCTGAAACTTGTGTTTCTGCTTACATGTTGCAGTCAATGAAATGGTGATGGCTGAGGTGAAATAGGCAACTTAAAGTCAAGGTTTGTGGAAGCTAATACAAATCCCTGTAGTGAAATTAGAGATTTAATTTGCTATAGACTGAAAATAGTATCACCTACCCAGAACTGGTAAAACACATAATGGATATATGCTTATTGCTGTAAAGGGATGTCCCCAAAAGCAGTTTGTCTTGCATTTGATTTGTCAGCTGGTACAGTCTGGCACCTGAGATTGTTACAGAGAGGGAATTTGTTGAGGAGCAGGTTAATCCCCAGCACCTTTTTGAGCAGCTGAGCCAAATTCTCCACCAGTCTTGAATCAGAGGAGCAGCCTGGGCAGTCTCCAGGGGTAGAGTGTGGCATGGGGAATGTATCGCAGCATCATTACAGCCACTGACCCTCCTGCAGCGGTAAGGTCTGTAGCCCACTGGTTAGGGGTGTTGTTTCTGCGTAATACATAGGGATTATCATCCCTGAATCACTCCATTGCAGCATAGCATCACTGCAGTATCTGTTTTCTGGGGTTGTGGATAGGTTTGCATGCATGTCTACAGTAACTGCAGAAGTGTGTTGTCTAGTTGGGTTCGGTTGGGTGGGTGAGAGGTTGTTTGTTTTGTACTGGTGGGGGTTTTTTTGGTTTGTTTTTTTTTTAGATAACTCTAGCACGCAGCTCACTGATTCTCAGTCCAGAGAGGTATTCTGTACCCAGCTTTCTGTTTTCAAAGACTTGCCATGCTAATATCATCTGGAACCTACTCTTTTCATTGTGTCTGAGGCTTGTGTATGATGATACCATGCCACACTTATGATCAGTGATTTTGAAAATTTCAGGTGCCTGCCTCCTGGGCTCTCACCCTGCTGTGTTTCAGTCATGTTTGTGCTTTCAAGATGGGTGCAGGGACCATTTTCTAGGTCTGGTTAAGAGCGAGGAAGCAAGTCTCAGCCCATTTCTGCTAGGCAGGTACAGCTTGCTCGAGTTCTCAGGTGTGTCCTTCAAGAAGCACTGGGGTCTAAATTCCCAGTGTAGAAGGAGCCAGTGCTTATTTTTTTGTTGACTGTACCTGAGGCTTTTGTTCTCCTAGAAGTTAGCGCTGCTTCTGATAACTGGTGTTTCCTCCCTGTTGTGTGGCTGATACAGGGAGGAGGTAGGAAGGCATAGAGGGCATGTGGCTCACCTGCTGTTGATTCAGAAGCGTCAGCTTTCCTGTTGAAACTGGATCCTGAAACTCAAAATGGTCTGGATCCCAGTGAGCAGCTGAGCTTGAAATGCCTACACTGTAAACAGCAAGGCTTGGTTCAGCAGGCTTGGGGAGAGGTTGAGAGCTGCTGAGTCAGTTCTTTGGGTGATTTGTAAAGATTTTTATGACTCTAATTGCATTAATTTTTCTGATGAGGAAATTATGCTTTGGGCCTACTTGGGGTTTCTTGTTGGTTGAGACATTTTATTTCTATTTTTATGAATCAAACTCTTTATTTTTTTTATGTTTAATTTCAAGTGCAGGCTGTGTACTGTGTGTTTACAGTATTTGCAGCAGAGAATTTAGGCTGAGATTAACTCCATGACTGCCTTCAATATATGGTCCATTCAAATGTCAACTTTTTCATGTCAATAACTCTCATACCGAGTGTCATGTGTGCCTTGAAAACTGATGTGTCAGTGAATTTCTGTTCTTGTGGTAGGCCAGTGGAAAGTCTGGGCTTACTTGATAGGGCTAAATTCTGCTTGTAACCTCACAGAGCACTCATGGAGCTTACTTTGATCAGGAGTTGAGGTAGCCCCTTTTTCTCTGTGTCATCAAACACTGAAAAATTCAGAGACCTTTTAATTAAAAGTTATCTTTGACCGTTTTCAGGTCACATGATAGAAAAAGCCATTGAAATTCTGTGCAGCAGTAGATAAAGGTCTCGCTGTCAGCCTGTATTGCAGTCTCCTTGTTTGTACAGTACATTGATCTTTTGGTGATGCCACTGAGGGAGACTGTACTGCATGCAGCAGTGTATTCAGCATGTGGGGTACAGAAAGGAGAACATATTTTGTACCTGAATGTCATCACCTAACATACAGGATCATGACGCACTTGCTATCCATTTTTTACTGTTTCCAAGTGCATTGTCATCTGCAATATTATTAATCTAATTTTCTGTGTTTTGATGAGTCTCTCATAGATTTCTAATACAGCATAGCTTCCAGGTCCTTGCCTTCACAAATGAACAAATAAATTACTGATTCCCAGAACTTGGCTGTAAGACTTAGCAATTTCTCTGGTGTCTCTGTTAAAAGTGGCTTTCTGAATATTATTTGCCTGATGCAGTCCATGGTCAGGATCCGCAACTCCTTTATCCTTAAGTTAACAGCTTGGGGACTGAATACAAAGGAAATGAGTTAGGGTGTAGCAAATACGTTTGGCTAATTTGTTTCTTTGCTTTTTTAAATAAAGCCTCTCTATACTTGCCCAGGTTAGAAAATGCAATGTTTTATTTCAGAACTTGAACCAGTATATGCATTCTTCCACCCTTATCCAAATGCAGCCTTGGAACAATTTCGTCTTGATTTGTCCCACTGTGTCCCTCAACTTGCTCCTTCTTACAGTAGGATTTTTGGCTTCAATGGGAGTTCATTATATACCTGATACTGCACACATTGGGATAACTTACACAGATAGCATTTCATTCCTTTAAACAAACCATATGTCCACACAAACAAAATACCCAGCAAAGATGTTTTAGATGACAGCTATGTTTCAATTCCCAGACCTGCGTCTTAACCCCAAAGTGAAGTTCATTTCGCTCAGCTAGCTGATCTGCTTCACCTAACCCTATTGCTACAGAGAAACTTTTTGACCTGTATAGTTTGTGATGCAAATGACATGAACCTCCCAATTTCTTTTCTAACCCTGTATATTGGATAGGATTAACAGCTTATCCCAAGCATGGCCTACCAGTCTAACTCTTCTTTAATGGAATTGTATATTGCTAGCCCAGCACTGGAATTGGTCTCCCCATTTTACCTTCCAGTGTGGTTCATGCACCTCCATGCGCACGTCAGAAACCTCCTTTCATGCTTGAGAAATATCTTCAACTATTCTGTCCTTCCTCATCATTGTCCAAGCAATAATTACATTTTCAAGGCTAACAATACCTTTAAAAACAATTTATACGCAAGGACACTAAACTCTAAGGTGGGAATGGCAAGCGACCTAATCCCTATTGATAGCGTGGCATCCAGGCAGCTGACTTTGAGGACCCAGCCGCCTCCTTTCATAAAGTAACTGTTCTGAGTTTACTCTTGTGAATTTACTGCTGGGTTGGTTTGATGTATGCCGGCAAGATTTTCCTGTGTGTAGTGACACTACTTCTTTCTCACTGTGTTAACTGTGCTTCTGGCTAATCAGATGCCCATGCTAGGAATGAGATAAGGTATTATTTTGTTTTGGCTGCTTCCAAGGTAAGAGCTGTTGTTTGCATGGCTTCAAGCGGATTTGGTAGGCTGCTGATATCCCTGTTTGTCTTCTTTTGATTGTAAGCCTCTGTTGCCCCTTGCAGGGAGGGGAGATGGAGAGGCAAACTGTGAAGAAACGTGTTTTGGAACTGCAGGTGAATTCTATGGATATCAGAGCAAAGAGCTGTAGAGCTGGTTGAAAGGCTGCTTATGACCTTGGCTACAGGCAGCATACAGTATTAGCACATTTCAGATAGCATTTCTCTGGTCTCTCTTGTAAAATAGTCAGTGTCTCTGTGAGAACCACACAACTAGATTTGACAAGAGCAAAGGCCAAGGTGAGCTGGTTTGCAAGGTATGCAAAATTTCTGATGCTCTGGGGCTTTGGTAAGCCATGATGTGGTGGTGATGGGAGCAGTCCATCATCTGGACAAAGAAAATCCAGTTAGGAGCTCATGGCTACAACTCCTGGCACATGACAACAGGGAGTCTGTTCTGTTGCTGAAGCTAAGACAGGTGACATGTATCTCTGGCCTCTACAATAGTGTGGGTAGCAGTGTAACAGTTGGACTTGATTATCTTAAAGGTCTTTTCCAACCTACTTGATTTTGTGATTCAATGAAGTGTTCTTTTGGTTCATACCAGTACCAATTAACAAAGGACTGTATTAACTGAGGTGGGTGTGTATAGTCTGCTGTAGGATAGCTCTGAAGTGCAGCTGGAGAAATGTTGTGCAAAACTTCCTTTTCAGTGCTTTTAGAGAGCTCACTGGCATGAAAGTCAGCTTAGAATTGCCATCTACTGAAGGTAAGAGCCTGGCATCTTCCTGCAGCAGCATCTGACGGAAGTGTGGCTGTCACCGGCTTCTGACACAACAGGCTTGGTGCCTGGCTGTGGTTTTTCCCCAGTTGTGGTCTGGGATGTTCAGTTTTGTTTGCTAGTATCCCAAAGAAATTTAGTCTGTTTTGCAAACAAACTTGTTCATAGGTCTCATTGAGGCAGCTTGCAGCTGCTTCAATAGGCTTGAAGCATTATTGCACAGCTTAGCAAAAGAAAATAAATGGACCCATTTGTCATATATGTCAGTGTCACAGCTGTCTTACACCAGCAGACAATGAAATGGAAGATTTCATGCAGTATACATACAATCCTGGCCTTTGGATAACCATTTTGTACCTGTGGCCCATGCAAGATGGGTTAGGAGGGGTGGTGGGGTAATGGAGTGGTAGGATCCCTAGATTAGTGCATTGGAGCTGACACTGTCCAAAATGGAGAGAAAAGAGCAGCTGGAATAGGGTGTCTTAGATTATTTCCATCTGCACCTCATTAGAGTATAACCATTTTCTATTGCGCTATTTACCAAATTCATTCAACACCTCATTACTTCCGGAGTGGATTACTGTAATGAGCTCTGCATGGTGTTACATCTTCAGACCACTCATAACCTGGAAATGGTGCAGATTACCATGATGATTTGCTTGTTCAGTGGAGTTGGAAGGGGCTAACTTGACCATAGTACTATTGGATGTGCACTGGCAGTGTGCTGGCATGTAGGTGAGGTAGCATTACATCTTTTACAGCTACGGTGGTAGTTAACTGATGAGCAGATCTCTTCCTGTGCAGGTCTGTTTCATGGAGCTGTAAGGGAGGTCTTCTGTGCTGCTGCCAGAAGATGTTCTCCTCCAGTTGCAGTACCTTGCCTCTCTTTGGATGAAGCATGGCTGGGCCATGTGGATCTGTTGATCCTTGTGTGAGACGTGATTTTTCATCATGTGATGGGAGAATGAGTGAAGCTATTCCATGTATTCTTAGATTTCAGTGTGCTTGTTTTAGCCTGGGCAAATAATTAGCAAAGGTAATTTAAGTGTTTTATGGGGTACCTGAGATAAAGCAAGTAATGGAGGAAAGCCAGCTATTTGGTATTGGTTGGCTGCTCACATAAGTACATGAATGCGGAGTGTTGATCCAGAGCTGTACTGAGGGCCAAGTTTGCTGGATGGGGAATCCAGGTACTTTGGATGTCTGGAGCCTAAACAGAAAGAGCCCAGGCTCTGCTCTCACCCAGTAAATCCTTTTCTGAGCACAAACTTGCACCCATTATCTGGTCCCCAGAGGTCACTACTGAGATCCTATCTTACCACAAACACAGCCTTTTATGGGCTCTCTCCACAGGTGATAGCCTTGCAATTTATGGGTTACTTCTTTAGACCCATGAGGTCAGGAGCATTGTTTACATTTAAACAAACAAACAAGCAAAAAAGAGTGGCTAGACCTTGTGTGGAGTTACTAAGTACACAGTTGTGTTGATTTAGGGATAAAGCACAAGAGATTGGAAATATTCTGAAATCAGTAGCATTCCTAAACATATTGGGTTTTGTTTGGTCTGGCCTTTACATACAAACTCTCTGCAAAAAAGTCTGGGAAAGCATGAAGGCAGGCTGCTCATGGTGAACCTGCTCTGCCTCTAACAGAGGTGAGAGCTGCTCACTGCTGTCTGGGAATGTGTGCCCTGCCTGCACCACTTTCCCTCTCATCTGAAAGTTTATTCTTACATCGCTCTCTGACACCTTCTGACACCATCTCTTCTGAAACCTTCCTTTGTCACTCACTCATTTTTGTCATGTGGATGTAGCTTTTCCTTCTTTATTTTTGCACACTCTTCCTTCTCAAGGGTGGGAAATCTTTCTTAAGCAAACATGTAGCCTAAGGAAATTCCTAAAGAAACAGCAGCTGCTGAATGTAATGACTCATGTAATGCATATAATGGCTCATGATCATTTCTCATCTGGCATGGATGGGTCCCAGTCTTGGCATCTTGGGTGGATACACAAATGGAGTCCTTTGATGAGAAAACAGCTTTCACACTAGCAATTCATATTTCCAGATAGATTTCAGAAAGTCCACCAACAGATTTCACAGATCATCACTGTGAGTTCATACAGTGTGGACCTACTCCTGAGAAGCAAAACAAGGCAGGATGATGGATAGAAAACACAGGAATGAAGGATCAGGGCTACATGCCTTGGGACACTGAAGCGCACAGAACAAGTAGGGAGAAAATAGATGGAAGGTGAAATGAGAGTTTGGTTATGTTTATCTGCCATTAGATTAACATTGTTTGGTAAGCCCCAGCTGTTTTCTTAGCTTCTTATTGAAGCAAGTGCTAATTGGTCAGTCTTGTTTTGTTGTTTGGGTTTTTCTGGAATGATTTGCAAACTGAACTGCAGCAAGTTGGTATTTCATGAATATTTCATCTTCTACTCTATCAGTGTCTATGTAAATACTAAATTAAAACAAGTTTGAGCACCTCTGCTTCATTTTCTCATCATCTAGCATTCCTTGGCAGAGGTTTAGGACTCTCTTTGTGCTGTAAACTGAGACACCCCTTTGCTTGCAGCAGGGGATTGCATACAAGGACGGAGTGCTGTGCTACCTAACATGAAAGCTGAGACTGCCAAACTGAGCTGAAGTAGAGACTTGATAGTTCCAGGGGGCTTCCCCAAGCTTACTGTTCTTCTGAGATGTGTGTCAGGATGCCATATAGCCATATCACCAAAGGAACCTTCTCATGCTTTGTTACTTGATGTCTATGGAAAATATATGGGGGGAGGGAGGAGGACATGCCCCATCTTCTCCAAAAGGTTGTTTGGATTCGAAGAAATAATTGTGTTATACCTAAAACACTTCTCTAAACTTGGCAATATTGGCTCCCATTTTAGCTAGGAATTTTATTTTTTTATGAGGATTTAGGCTTCAAGAGCACAATGCGGTAGGAGGCTTTTCCTTATTTCTGGGACTCTTTGCTTTGGAAGCCTCAAATTTTGATGCCTAGATGAGTCTGTTGGGATTTCAGCCCACAAGTAGGATTTCATTCCTATCCACACATTCATGTGTAAACAAACACTTTTTATCATTGCTACTGGAGCAGAGCTATTAGACATCATACCTGAGTCTTGCTGAGAAGCAGTTACTGAAAGAATTCACCTTTCAGTGGCCCAGCCCATGTGGTGGCAAGTCTGTTTCCCAGACCTAGGAGACCTAGTCGTGGAAGTTGCCCTAGAAGGTTGAGAGCAGAGATCTGTGAGCTTGGTTACATGGCCAAGCAAAATCTATGTTAGGGAGAAAAGCTGTTAAACTGCAGAGATCTTATTAGCAGTCCTTGAATGGTAAACTTTGCTATTAGTTTTTCAAATTGCACTCTTGGTGCATTTGAGCTCTTAAGAGTTATTCATGGCATTCTTCTGAGAATTATGCATACACTGTAAGAATGCATGGTGACATTTAGTTTAATATAGTGATTCATTACCTCTAGATTTGTTTACTGCTCTAATTGTATCATTATATTTCTGTCATCATTTTGAATTAACCTCTACTCTCCCCTCAGATCCCGCTGCCTTTTTAATTTTCTCTTTCACGGGATGTTGTCTCATCTATAATTATTCTACCACCATTTAAACAGTGTTTAATCTCAAAATAAGGAGCAGAGTAAGGCACAAGGCATTTGTCCCCATTTTGCTAACGGCGTGGAAAACAAGAGATTGTTCTTTCTCCTTGCCTGTGCCCAGCTATTGGAAAACTGGCATGGTGATCTGGGCATACACAGTGTAACTACGACACTAACTGGCTAGCAGGGAAAAGGATCAATCTGGTCAACGGGGTACAGGTCTGGATCTCTGGGCCTTTGGGTCAGTGCTGATCCATTTGTTGATCTGCCAGCATACTGTTGTCTGGAACAGAAGTTCTTGTAGAAGTATCTGTAGTAGTCAAGCCCCCTAAGAAGGAAGGTTTGCAGATCACTGCTGCCAGACACCTTTCAAGGCATTGATCCTTCATAGGAGGAGAAATCATCAGGTTCTTTTGTGTAAAGTAAGTTTATTTACTCTATGTATGGCAGTTAGAAAACAGAGTAATCTGAATATCAAACAGTACATTTCTTCTCTCAGAAGTCTCTATCCAAGGACTAAATACTAATTCTGTGTGAGTGTTGTTCCTGAAGTGTGACATAGGTTTACTCATGTGTGGCTAGCAGCCTGGCCACAGCTACCACAGATCTCAGTACAGCCTGGTTCTTTACCCTGCTGCTCAGGTGGGGATTTTTAGCCTGATTTGAGTTGCTTCCTCCCATTGCCAAATCACTTCTTTCTCCACCTGTGAGTACTGTAGCAGCTCCAGATGGATAAGCTATGGAGTAATGTGGCTCTGGTCTTTTTAGCAGGGTGTCTTTTGGTCATTCAGCTTACTTCTTGTGCCATTCATTTTGAACAAGTCTTTTCTGCTCATAAAAATCCTAGCTACTTGGCAGTCAAGGTTTATTCTCTCCACTTCAGTGCTATGTGGTCACAGTCATTTGTAATGCTGGGCATCAGCTGACATTGTATTTAATATATGAGGAACATGGTGAGATTAACTGGATATTGACCATCTGTCCATGGCAAGAAGATGTCTTATATAGACAAGCAAAAATTAAGTTGTAGTAAGTTTTAGTCTCTTTCCCCATTTAATTAGCCACAATCAGCTTAAGTTTTTCTTCCCTTTGTGTGATTTTTTTTTACAGAAATAAGAGTTATTGTGTAGTTCTACCAGAAATATTTGTGTTTACAACTTAAAAAGTGTAGCATGTGTGATGGGAACTGTATTCCTGTTCACCTTATGATCAATACATGTTTTAACAATAGAATACTCTTGGAAAGAAACACAAAGAATATAGGGAACTTGTTTAAAAGCCTGAATATTCGGAGTTTGTATCCCAGTTTATTTTCTTGACAGATCAGAAAGTGTCAGTGGAAGTGTGCTTCCTGTGCAAGCACAGCCCCAGAGATTAAGTCATGCTGCTTTTTCCAGAGCTATACAATAGATACTTTTTTTTTTTTTCTTGTAAAGCTTTGAAAGAATTACTTACTTTGGGTTCTTTTATTATTTTATCTGTAATTTAAAGATGCTGTATCACTGACCTTGGAGATGTTTTGAAGGTGAATTCTTTGAAAGGAAGTTAAAATTGCGCTGTAAGTGTAACACAGTTGGATGTCATCTAAATATTTTCATTTGCTCTCTTTCATTTTTCATTTTGAAAACCTAAGCAGACACATGTAGGAAAGCACTTCTCCTCCTACATCTCCCAGCACTGGCTGAGCAGCTCTTAAGAGAAGGGTTCAATGAGACTTCTTGCACTTGATCTCCATGTAGAAGCAGGAGACCCCCAAACTGGAGTAATTCCCACAGACTCCTCTAAGGCTGCTGTACTGCCTGCTGTTCCTGGCTTTGGGCTAGATAGCAGACATGCAATTTAGCTCTGTGTGAGTGTATAAAACAATGCTAAATTGAATGTTTCATTTTGGAGAGAAAATTGCAAGGGAAGAAATTATTTCAAACTCGGGGCTAATCATGCTGTATCTGAAAGATTGACCACAGCATCCAGTAAAGTCTGAGGCTGTTTCATGGCACATGGGAGAAGCCACTTGACTTTCATTATGATAGGGAACTTCTTTTTGTCTGACAGCTGCTAGCTATACCATAAAATCATTGAATCATAGAATGGTTTGGGTTGAAGGGACCTTAAAGACAGTCTCATTCCAACCACCTTCCACTAGACCAAGTTGCTCCAAGCCCTGTCCAACCTGGCCTTGAACACTGCCATGGATGGGGCAGCCACAGCTACTCTGGAAAACCTGTTCCACTGTCTCACTACCCTTGTAGTGAAGAATTTATTCCCAAAGTCTAATCTAAATCTCCCCATTTTTAGTTTAAAGCCATTCCCTCTTGTCCTGTCCCTACATGCCCTTGTAAAAAGTCCCCTCTCCAGATTTCAGAGTGAGCATGGTAAGCCAATGCCAAGTGTGCCTGCATGAACAGTTTAGACGGGAACTGATATCTCCACAGTATGATTCATCTCATCTTAGAGGAGGCTCCAAAGATAGCTCCCATGAATGGCAGTTCTTCCCTGCCATGAATAGAGCATACAGTGACTGACTCAGATTTAACTATGTAGCTGCTTCCTTATTAGTGTATCGTAGCAGCACGTCTGTGAGTTGTTCTCAGATTGAATGAGGGTCTGGGAGGCAAAACCACTAGTATGAGGAGCTGAAGCTCCATTGATTAACAATGGCCCTGAAGCCACTTAAGCCAATGACTAACTGAGCCTAAAATCTTTGATAGGCTGTCTCTGACTAGCCCACTGAAGCACTTGTGAGTGAGAAGAGACAATGAACAATCTTCCTTTAATTTCCAAACAGCTACTGTTGGAGTTAATGAATAATACTGTCCCTGCTTGCCACATCTGCCTGATGCAGGGCATTGATGTCTGCTGTTTCCTTGTTCATATAGATGGCATCAGTCCTCTAGTGTTTTTTAATTTTTTGGGACTGTAAAATTCCTGGCTGTTCTCCTAAGAAGGAATGAACCCATGTTGAGCATTTCCCATGCTGTGCATGCTGCTGCCAAACAGTTTTTGAGTTTGTTATTGTGTCAGGGCTTCTGTGGATTTCTCCTTTGTAGGAAGTTGATTTGAGTGTGAGCGTAGAGGCCAGAAAGGGCCATCTTTATGAGTCAGAGATAGGGCTGTGGCTGGCAGGAGTCTCACCTCATCAGTGATCCTCTTCCAGTGTTTCAAAGAAATGGCAAATGGACACAAGACACTCTTTTTTTTGTACAAGAACTATGAATGTATGCATATTATCCATTTTACATTTTTTCTGTATCATGAACAGAGTTGTTATTTCATTCCATGCAATGTCCTTTAAAAAGCAATACTTCAAAATACACTGGGTTTCTCCTTGCAAGTACTTTCTGTTAGTCTACACTGCCAGAAATGAGACCTAAGTAATCTAAAGGCATCCTGTGGTATATATAGGCTCCAGCTGTCAAGGTGAAAGTATAGACATAGGCAAATTAGAAATAAGTGCACTCTGGGATTGTTAGAATCATAGAATAGTTAGGGTTGGAAAGGACCTTAAGATCAATCAAGTTCCGACTCCCCTGCCATGGGCAGGGGCACCTCACACTAGACCATGTCACCCAAGGCTCTGTCCAACCTGGCCTTGAACACTGCCAGGGATGGAGCATTCACAA
>WYDI02012622.1:0-48308 GCA_009867235.2 Psittacus erithacus
CGGGGATGGGGGTGGGGGGTGGGGGGGGGGGGGGGGGGGGGGGGGGAGGGGGGAGAGTAGTGTGGGGGGAGAGAGGCTGTGCCCCTTAATATATGGACTGTGTGTTAAAAGGAGAATGCAACATTACTAGAAGGCCTTGATCTTTCGAAGTTTTAAATTTCTTGTTAAATTACAGTGTGGGAATATGGTCCTGACTAGTATACTGTCATGAATTTCTTCATTACAGTGCTGGTGGTGGTGCTGTTTTGATAGCATGGAAAAACCAGGCACTCTAAAGCAGGAAAGAACAACTTAGAAATGGGGAGGAGGGAGGAAGATGAAGGGGTGTGAGAGAGGAAGAGAGACATACTTTGCTGAAAGGATGAAGAAAAAGAAACAAAATTCCTCTCAGTGTTAATTTCAGCTGCGTTCTTAATTGAGCAGCATGAGCACACAAGCAGGGTGCAGATAATAGACAAAGGAAAAAGAAAGGATTCACTCTGGGCTGGGATTAGAACCTGGGGCTTTCCAGATGTGAAGAATAATTTATACTTGAAGAACTTAAAGGAAAACATTTTTGTTCAGTCATGCCAGTAAAGCTAATATTTCTGTATTCATTTGTAATTTTAAAAGTGTTATTTATGCTTTTATTTTTATACTGTTCACAATAAACTCATGACACTTCTGCCCCCTCATAACAGACACCTAACAATGAAGCAGCTTCAGTTAAGAAGCAGAACATCAGCCTCTGGCATCTTATTCTGTTGTTCCATCTTTTTTGCTAGGGAGAATTCATTTGTTTCTTAATTAAGAAAAACACCAATAGCATGAAAAATCTGCTTATGGTACCTGAATGGTAATTAGGTGAAAGGTAAAAAAGAAACACACACATACATTCCAATAGCAGCCAAAATGAACTTGAGCTGATAAAAATGAACTAAACTACCCTTGCATAAATCGAGGCTGAGAGAAGTGTACAGTCATTATGGCTAAGACAATATGCAAACTATCTTCAAAGAAATCAAATTGCTAGAGTGTTTTCATTTGCATGTATTAACTATTAACATAATGAGGAGAAGTGACATTGGACCCGGATTGTGTGTCTGTTCGGATTGATAACTCTACCTCATCTACAAACAGGCGCCCAAAAATCAGACTAGTAGTTAGATCAGTGTTGAACTCTGAAGTGTGTATGTTTTTTTGTCTTTTTTTTTTTTTTTTTGGTTGGTTTTCTTTTTTGTTTTATTTGTTTAGGTTTTTTTGTGCGTGAATGTTGTGGGTTTTAAAAAATATCTGGAACCCAGCACAACATGCTGGGCTATGGAATGCAAGCTGTTCTTTTATTTTTATTCTTTCCAAAGGTGATCCTTCAGCTACAAGCACTTACTTCATACTTCCAAGGTACAGATAACCACTTCTGAACTTTCTCCAATCATGTATATTCCCACTTATATGTGAGGATGACTGTTATTATGTGTTAATTTGGAGTTACTGAATGTTTGTATAATTACTGAGTGATATTTTTTTGTTTCAAGGCTGTCCTTATATGTCAAAATGTCCTGCTTAGCTGTCTATCACTGTGCTAATGAACAGAGAGAAAGTTTAATTGTACTCATACTTTTGAGAAGTTACATGTTATTTTAAATGATTACTTAGGAAAAAAGCAAGCAATGTTTGTGACAGCTGTTATTATCTGCTTAAATATTGGGAGTATATTTAAATTGTCATATGACAAATATATTGCTAACTATAGCAAGTTATTTTGTTAGAAGAAAAAAACAGAGATAGTTATAAAAACTGAAGGTCTTTTTCAGATATCCATACGAGGAAAAACATATAACCTAAATGCAATTTTTATCATGCTTCTTTTTTGCCTGAAATCCTTCTGAGGGGAAGTTATTTCTTGGTATTACAGATCAAAATTACTAAAAGAATGTACTTCTGGAAGAAGGTGAAATGGGATGGGAAGCAGGCATCTGCAGTCCTTAAAAATTCAGAATTTATAATGTTTGCGTAATCTGGGGAAAATATTTTCTAGTTGGCACATTGTGTTTATATATACATACACTCAGTGGTTTTGTGTGAACTATTATCTTTTGCTATACTTGTACTTCAAGATTGTAAAAAACCAGTAAGTTCTTTTGCATTGTTAGAAGGAGCACATACAAATTTCATCTATGAATGTAAACCCTTCTTCAAAGAGAGGAAGGGATTCCGTGTGGTTTTTTGGCTGCTGTATGCATCTGTTTTTTTTCATAGTGCAGTAGTCATGCTCTGGGCTGAGAGGTGAATCATGTGAAAACTTGAATTTTTGAAAGGAATATTCTCAACGCGGCCTGGCTGTGTGGGTAGAAGTATGAGGAATATCTGCCTGAATAGTAGTTAATGTAGCAAAAAGCTACCTTCTGTGAGCAGAATTTAACATACAAAACATGGCTAAACTTGACTGCATAAACAGTATTTTCTTTAATGAAGTAGACAGTTGCCTATAATAATGTATTATGGTTACAGAACCTTTTTTGCAGTTAATAGTATCTCAGGAATCAGGTGTAATGCGAGCTCTTTTTTTTTTCGTGTGCTCGGATGCTCGGTAATTTTCCCATGTCATGTGTACGTATTTGGAAACTGACACTGAAGAATTCTGATCACAGTCGTATATTTTAGGTTACTGAGTTACTGTTTTTACTTTGTAATTAAGAGATATGATAAGTGTAGGAACGCTGAAGGCAAATACTTTGGCAATTTCTGAAAATTAGAGTAGAATTCCCCCTCCCCAGTCCATATGGAGGATATTCTAGCCCTGATTCTGTTTCAGCTTCAAGTCTGAGAGTTAGTGCAATGTTTGCCATTTTGCAACCTGTTACGCCTTTTGTCCTTGGAAGACTGATACAGAAAAATCTCTGCAGTGTAGGAGTGGATGTGTAAATGCCTGTAAGAACTTGTTGGGTACAAATCTCCTGTAAGGGAACATTACAGAGTTCCACAGGATGGAAGACTTTGTGAAGGATAATCTGAATTTCAGATTATCTCTACACATCCAGTTGAAATTTCAATTTCATGCTATCTTAAAATTCATTATGCTAACTTTTTACAGAGGTAATCCTGATATTGTGGATCATGTTAAAAAAACCTCAAACCAAACGTATGTATGAACAAAAAAATTATGTAGATATATTTTACTTGATATCAACATATTTTCATTCTCTGAGGATCTTACTTGAGGGGCTTTTGTTTTCTTCAGTAACAAAGAAGGTAACTTTCCAAAGAAATCAGTAGTTTGTACTTTGTTGTTACATTGTGTTTGTCACCTAATAATAATGTAAATATTATGATGCAGCCTGTAATTAAATATCACAGGGGCTAGCATGACATGAATTCCTTTCAATTCTGAAAGAGAAGTGAAATCTGAAGTATCATAATATATGTGAGAACTCTTTTAGCTGTATCCACCTCATGAGTAAAAGTCAGATGAAAAATATTACCTGTATATGTTTAAAATATTAATTTCAATTTAATGTTGTTTAAAAAAACTGTACAAGAGCCAGATATTTCAGCTTAAAAAGTTTTTGCATGTGTAAAACTGGGATGTATTTAATAATTCTAATTAACATTAAAATTTTTCCTCAAATATTCAGATTCTCATTTGCATGAAGCCACAAAGGGAAGCATCTTCTCATTAGCTATCTTAGGATAAGGAGTGAATAAGTGTACATCCTTGTGTATCAGCAATTTCACTCTCATTTTTCAAATCCATAAATTAGATGTGTCAGAAGCTGTGTGTGTATTTGCGTGTGCCTACATAGAAGTCCATTAATATTAGGAGGATTCCAGATAGGCTACTATAAAGAAACAAAAAAAAGTTTTAGAATCTTTTATTTCTTACTGAGTTTTGAGATTGCTTGGGGGGGGAGGGGTGGGACATTTTTCCCCTCTTCCTCTTTTCCCCCCTCTACTAGGCAATCTTGAATAATTTTGTTTGTTAGCACTGATAACTTAATCATATGGGGGATACCAGGTTGCAATAGACATGCCCTAATTTATAGGCTTCATTTTATTTCAGAGGCAGACTTGTATGTGAAATCGTTTATCAGTGCATTTTTGTGTGTGATACAGGGATTTCAGTGATCTGGCTTTAATGAAAAGAGGCATTTAAGGCTTGCACATTCCTTAGTGCTGTGCTGCTGTCTTACGTGGGATTAATATATCAAAAATACTGTCTGTAAAACCAAATCCAAATAGGAAAGGCCTTGGGTTTAGTCCCTACCTTTTTTTTTTTTTTTTTCCAATGAAAACTGCTGTACTTGTAGTTTTTATTGAAGATTTACCTACTTCACATTTTGAAAGCTCTGTGTTGTTTCTGCTTCTCATTTCTATGTTTTTGATGTCTGGATCGGAGAAACTGTGGAAAATGTTTAAAATCTGCCTTTTTAAAATCAGCTGCTTCCTGTAGAGATCAAAGGCCTCAATTGTTTCTTTTACTGAAATGAGAGCAGCAGATAGGAGAACTCTATGGCAAAGTCTGTTGTACCATGTAAGACTGAGCTTCGGGTTTGGTTTATGGGATCTGTGATATGTTCAAGCTGATGGTTATTCATGTCCAGTGATACTGCTTTTTTCAAGAGTAAGTGACATAGCTCTGTGCTGTTCAGAAAATAGTGTAATGACATACAGAATCCCAGTTTCCATTTACCAAAAATAAAAAAAGTATTTTTATGATTTTGTAAGTTTGTTAAAAATAAAATAAAATAGCATTGTAATTCAGATAATGTATAAGAATGATAATGGCTGTAATAGTAGTCATAGAGTGATTCGTATTTTTATGGATGGGTTTATATCCATACTAAAGAATCCCTCATGAAAAGTGAAGAAATAACCATAAATTTACAATTGTGAGTGAGACTTGAGAGCCAGTACTGTGTGTGCTTAATCTATGGGATTTACCTGTTCCTTACTCTTGCACTGAATAAGGGTTCCTGAAAACAGTATGTTTATTTGGCTATGCTGTGTGATTTACTATTGGCTCTGTGTGTAATAGCAAAAAAAAGAATAAATGAATTTTTCTTAGTAGGTGTGATTTACTTGTAGACAAATTGTCATATGAGTTTAAGCAAGTTGCATCTTGCTTAAAATATATATATATAACTTTTATTTTTCCATGAATGAAAAATGGAGTGCCCGTTAGGAAAAGTTTAAATAGGGATGGCAAAATGTTTCTGGCTTATCACAAAGAAATTAAATTTGAATCCTGTGTTAACTGTGTTTTCTGTAAGAAAGCTTCTCAAGGATTTCCAGGACACATTCAGTGACTCAGGCACCATTTATATACAAGTATGCTGTGCTACTTTTGACCACTGGTGGTACATATGTTGGGATTCTTCTCTTCCCTCCTTCCTCAGGTTTGAATAATTTGTCAGATTGTATTTTTTTTAATTCCTGAATCTCCTTATTGGCCCAGATGAGTTGTGGTGACAGGGACCTTGGTCTGTATTGAGGTATGTGGGGGTTTTTGTTTGCTTGGTTGTTTTGTTTTAGTTTTTTTTTTGTTGTTACTTTCTGTTATAACATCTCTTAAGAAAGGATATTTCCCCATAGGTCCTGGAGAACCTCTCCATGAAACTCTTGGGGACCTCTGTCTGTTTAATATTCATTATCAGTCTCCTGTCTTCATTATAGATGTCAGAACAAGAGTAATGCGTAACTGTTTTGGCAGAGGCTGATGCAGAATATTACTGCAGAAACCAATCAGACATTTATAAATTAAAATATAAAAAAAAATATAAAAAATATTTGTTGTAGTCACAAAGTTCAGTTTCTGCTTCCCCCTATCTGCACTTTCAGTGATTGCACTGGATGTGCTGGTTTGGATATCACATTGAAAAAGGGAAAATTAAAGGTGGGATGTTGAAGTGGGAATGTCAGGCATATTAAGGCAAAGTGATCTTCTCACGAGCTTTCTTTTTTTGTTTGGGTTTTTTTGTTTGGGTGGTTTTTTTTTGGTTTGTTTGTTTTTTAGGAGAGTAATGATCTTAAATGATTTGTATGCTCACCTTCAGTGTTCTGTTCTGTGTATCTTCTAGTAGATACCATAACCTACAGAGGAGTCTGTTGGCACAGCCCATAGACAGTGTTGATGAGGCTGCTGAGGCACACCTAGGTGGCACACGTTTCTGTCAAGGTGTCTGAGGCAGTAAAGAGTCTCAGTAGTAACTTCATGGCAAAAATGAACTTTCCTAATGTTCCAATTTCATTAAGATATGAAATGTGTTACTTAAAGTTTTACTGATTCTGATTTCCAGTATTCTTTAGAGAACATAACAAGAACCACTACTGGTCTTTCTGCTGTATCTTGTATTTTGAAATTTTACCTTAAAGAACAAATAATCAATGGTTCTTCATCTTCTTGTGCAAGGTGACTGCTGCAGTGCTTACAGCGTGTGATGGTTGTGAGGACATTAGCTGCGTTCTTAAGGCTGACATTAGCTGCTGATCATGTAGGGTGTTCTTCCAGTACAGTCTGCAGATGAGATTGACTGTTTTTAAGAATTTACTAGGTATTCTTAATGTATTAGGCACATATGTGTATTTTATGCAGGTTATAATATCTTTCTAATTTTACTCCCGTGATAAACGTGAATGACTATGTATCTCATTGCTTTCAGGACAGAATGAGATATGATTTTATTTCCCGTATCTTTTCTGCTTATGGTGGGGAGGAAAAAACCCCTATGTCAAATTTGGGGACTGGAAACCAACATACAACAAAAATTAGCCTACATATTTTTAACTCCTTTTTTTTTTATTTTTATTTAATTTTACTAAGTTGTAAAGATCTTACTAAAATCATGCTTTTAATTTTTTCTTACCATTATTTTTGATAAATATTTAAAACTTTGTACTAAACTTAGAGAAATTAGTACTTTTTCCCCAAATCCAGTGATGACATAGCATGTTCATAGGTACCTTTCTAGTGTGGCAGATGTTAATCCTTGAGGCACACACGAGTCTGCGTTTGACTGAGAGCCACAAGGCATGCATTGTACATTCTGGAGATAAAAAGAGGTGGGAAAATATTGCGAGTGGTTCACAAGCAGTTGGTCCCCAGTGATACCACAGTTCCCTTAAAAAAAATGTCTGCTGCATGTGCAGCATGTTTCTGAGAAAAAACAAATGATACCTTGAGCGGTCCCTTCCAGCGCACCCTCTACCACATCTGGGGATTCAAGTTCACCATCAGCCTTGTGCTGGCAAGCTGCAGTTGGTCATATGTCACAGCTCTAATTAATATAAAAAAAGTACTTCTTGCCCTCTAAAACAAACACGTCCGAACACCATTCTAAGGCCGCTTCTGTTCTGCAGCTGTAGGCATGCTTTTCAAGCCTAATGTTGTAAAAGCATTACAATTTTCATATCAAAGTTTTAAGACTGTCTTTTCACTGTCGCTGAGAAGTATGTATATTTAGAGTCTTGGAGACAAAAAAGATTGTGAAAGTGGAAGGATCACGAAATGCCAAACGTTGCAGTAATTTTTGTAGAAATACAAAAGTCACTTCTGTTTATTTCTGGCTTTGTTTATGGTTGTAGGATAAAATGACTTTTTTTCCTGGAGTAGATGAGCACATGTGTAAGGAGAAGGCTGAAATCTAATCCATCCAAATGAAATCTTGCCATCTCAAGGAAGGTCTAATAAGAGACAGTAACAGGATTTTGGGTTGAGGTTGCAGTTCCAAGTGGAATGATAAGTCACATTTAAGTGGTTTATCAAAACGATTGAATATATTTGATAAACTTATATTAATGTACCATGGTTTTATCTTGCTCTTGGAGTACTAATGATCTACAATGAAAGTATATCAAACTTTGTTGCAAGAATTTATAAATTTTTAAGTAACTAAATGAAATAGATTGTAAACTGGCAGTTTGTAGTTGACACAATAGAACCACTTGAAATTTATTTAAATATTTAAAATGATTTTGCTAAAATTGGCTCCTGGTAGTAAGAATAATCTAGCTAGCAGACTAGGTAGCGGGCTCTCAGCCAGAACTGGTCAGTTACCTATGCCATGTACTGATCAATAGGTAACTAATAAGCTTCAAATTGAAAGCCAAAGAGAAACTACTTCAGGATATTTGGTGCAACAAGGTAGCTAATACTACTTCTGAATTTTGGAGGAGGGAATGTGATTAAGATATACTAAATGGAAATCCATACAAAACCAGTCAAATTGTTAAAATATTCAAATATGCCTTACTGTAACAAGAAAGCACTGTAATGTACTGAAATCAGCAATAGAACAGCTGTGTTTTAAAGGACAGTACTTTGAATGTCACTTGACAATTTGCTTTCAATTAGAAGTAATTTACAGGAAGATGCCCACAAGCTAATCTTTACAGGATAATTAAGTTCCATTTTCTTTACTTTTAATTAAAAAGCAGAAAAGATTTAGCTGATCCATAAAAAATGTTCTGTTTAAACATTCATCAGACTTCACACTCTTTTTTTTTGTTATTTGTTGTAGCAGATGTTATCAAAACTGCAGTCTGCTCTGTTTTAAACCCAGTATATTTGGGAAGTGAAACTTGAGTTGCAGTAGGCATGTACAGCTGAGGTATGATCATTTAGCTTCTCTATATTTGAATAGCTCTAAAATGATATCCATACTCTGGGCTTTAATCTTCCTCCTTCCACTGCTTGCTGTTGTGAAAGAAAGCGAAGCAGATGAACAGCTCTGTGGGTGCTAGTAGTATTTTCCTCTTGCTTTTCTTGTTCATTTCCTAATGCCATTAAAACCTGAAGTCTGAATGTAATGATGAAACCAAGTATCTTTGCCGTTAAATTTGCATGTTAGCAAAGTTGCCTGCGTGCCTTTAGAATTGATGAATAGAAGATAAAATAAATTCCTTTGTTGATTTCACATTGAATGAAAAAAAAAATTAACTGTATGTATGAATGTCTAAACATTCATATACTTATGTTGAAATGAGGTAGTGCTAAGTTTCTAAGGAGGGAAGATTATCTGTGCCTCCCAGATATTTCATCATTATCTTTACAGATTTTAAGAAGTGAAAGGAAATTTAATTCTGATTTAAAATTTGTCCTTTTAAAGCAGATTCCTACAGTGGAAAAAAATTATGTAAAGAGAATTTATTTAGTCTTAAACTGATAGCAGACTGTGTTCTGTGAAAAATTTTTACATATAAAACTGAAGTGTGAGAACTAATTATTTGTTAGTTTATACTGGGATAGGCCCAGTTACTTCAGTGAACATGTGACATTATGTAACATGGCCATGGTGTTAACAAAAACACCTGAATACTTGTATTTGGTCTGAGGTATATTCTTTGTAAATGTCCAGCTGAGAACCGACCATTAGTGATTATTTTTCATGGTCACTTTTGAACTGAGAATAGAACCATAGAATTGTAAAATGTTTTACGTTGAAAGGGAACTTCAAAGGTCATTTAGTTCAATCTCCTGCTCAAACCAGAACCCATTTAGATCAGGTTCCCAGTCAAGGATGGAGATTCTACAACCTCTTTTAGCAACCGGTTCTACAGCTTGACTGCTATCAACTCTTTTTTCTCTAATATTTAATCAGCATTTTCTTTGCTGTGTCTTGTGTCCATTGCCTCTTATCCTGTCTTTGTGCGTCTCTGTACCCTCCCATTAGATATTTGAAGACAGCAGGAAGGCCTAAACTCCCTAAGACTGGACATCCCAGCTCTCTTGACCTTCCCTTGCTGTAGCCCCTTAGCAGTCTTGTCATCCTCTGCCAGACTCACCCCAGGAGGGTCTATGTCTGTCGTTTATTGGAGAGCCCCAGACCAGACATACTACTTAAGATCTGGTCTTGTTATTACTGTATACAGAACAGTTGCTTCAGTCTGAGCCTGCTGTGTAGACTCTTGCTTATGTCCAGCGGTAAGAGTGGCATTCGTTGCCCCAAGTGCATACTGCTGATTCATGCTCACCTTGTTCACCAGGGTTGCCAGGTCTTTTTCAGTAAAGCTGTTCCCAGTCCACTGATCCCCTGCCTGTACTGGTGTATGAGATTAATCTGTCCCAAGTCTGTTTCTCCACATCTTCTGTGAGTAGAATCCTTGTCCTCCAGTGTTTCTTAGCAGCTCCTACGAATTTGATGCCATTGCAAACTTGCTGAGGGGCACACTGTCCTGTTGTTCAAACTATTAATGAAGATGCTAAGCCATATTGATGCCTGAGGGATATGGACTCTGGTTGGATTTGATAGCAACCCTTTAAGCCTGGTGATCTAGCCAGTTTTCACTTTCTTCATAAGATCACAGATGCAGCCCATATATTATGAGGTAAATATTCTTAAAACATTGTTAGCTTTTGAAAATAAAGGTATTATATATTTTTTCAATGAATGAACATTAGAATTACAATATCCCAATACAGTGAATTGTTCTGAGTTGCAGTTATTCCATTAAGTTTCTAGACATCTCAAGTTCTAGATTTGCTCTCAAGTTAGCAGATAGATCAACAAGGGCCTTCTAAGTGCTTACAGAACCTTTCTAAGTGACGCTGGTGTGTTTAAAAATATGACAGAACAGGTTTTGATGAAGTCATGAGCAGTTAACATTGTCTGTAAAGAACCAACTTCCTATAAATCATCCTCAAGTTGAACTTTTTGAGAATTTAACATTCAGAGCTGTCTTGCTTGGAGCAACTCTTCTACCTTTTCAAGGTGTGCTACTGTTCCCTGTTTGCACATAGATGCATTTTTAGGAAACATTTAATATAAGCTCTGCAAATGACTTCAGACTTTTTTCAGTTTTAAAAAGTTTTTACAATTGCAACTTGTAATTTCCCACTACAAAATTCCTTGTGGCATCATTAAGAGGCAGAAGGAAGTGAGAAAATAATTTGTTTTTGCAATTTGGATGTTTGGTTTTTTTGAAAATGTCTGAAGCATGTTTGCTTTCATTAAAAGGCATATGGAAAAATGAGGGTACACTTATGAGTCACATTTAAAAAAGGCTGGAGGACTGTATGGAAATGCATCCAAACATGTACTCGTTCGCAGAACAGTCGCTTTATATGCAGTTAGATAGATGATTTATGGTCACAGTGTAAGAGACTTTAGTTATCTAATTGTTGGCATCCAAGATAAGCTAATTATTTAGGTTCCTGTATGAGAAGGGAAATAAACAATTTTGGAAGGTCATTCCCTCCTGAGAGCTACTGAGAAAGACAGTGATAACCCCTTTCTTTTGGCTCTTGGTTCTTATGGCTGTTCACATATGGCACATATGTTTGTGTGGCCATGCAGTGAACTGGGGGAAGGAACTGTTCCAAGTGAAAATCAGCTTCTTTCTCCACCCCCATGATTCAAATTCAAATGTTTCTTTATCTAGTTTACCTGATGGCCACAGAAATACTTGTGCTAATCCTACAAGGAAGGCAGTGTGACTATAAGAGCAAGTGGAAGGGCAAGGTAGCCCCTTTTGGAAATGCAGCCTGCTGGTGTTAGCATAAGGAGATAGTAACACTACACTGCAGGACAGCTGTTTTAGGATGGAATCACTCTGTGATACTCAAAAAATATGCTCTGCTTTGTTTAAAGTAGTAGCTAGTGAGACATAATTAGTGTATGGATATATTGATTGCTAATTGCTTTATACTAATATTGCAAAAGACAGAATACTCTCTTGAATGAGAGTTTTGTATGAGACACAGCTGCAACATTTTTTTCCTTAGAGCTTCTTTACTTATGTAAGTAAACTTTCTGTGGATAATTTTTTTAAAGATACTCTGATTTTTTTTTTTTAATCTCATGAGTAACGAATACAGGCTTTTACTTAGTGTAAAAAGTGTAAAAAGCTGTTCTTTAAATGTTTGCCTTAGAAAGATGTAACTAGATAGAGCTGAACTGTTAGGTCTTTGTGTTAGTAGTTGGTTTTGATTGAAAAAACTAATAAATACAATAAAGATGATTTACTGTGTTTGACTGTATAGAAAACTTGGTTATGTTAGTATAGCAATGTAGTAATGTATTCGTGCTACATTTGATTAGTTTTTGTTAACTGGATAATCACTGAAGCTTGACACTGTAGGGGATTCAGTCATAGTCTCGAGATAGGAGTCTTGATGAATAATTTGAGATATATTCTGATCCTTTAATACCATGAATGTAATTTTGGTTGAAGTGTTCCCAGGCACTTCATTAGTGAAGTTCATATGTTTTGCTTTGATGGACAGGGAAAACATGGTGATTTGTGAAACTATAGACAAAACTGTAAAACATTTTTCTGCTTTGAATCCAGGAAGTTGAAGATAGTCTATTTAATATTCTTAATTTTCACTAAAAGAGATTAAAATTTCATTGATGTGCCACTGAAATGTCATTTCAAGATGACGTTTTAGCATTATGACTGTATCATAGTTGCCTGAATTTCCATGCAGAGCAACTTTCCCATTTAGAAAATATTTTGCTTACGCTTCAGTGATTTGCACTTAGTCTTGTAAACCAAAAAATACTGTCAAATGAAGAAACAAAATAATACTCTAATTCTTCTTTCATATAAATGTCAACTCAACTTGTCGAGTTAAATGCAATTTTTCATGTTTCTGCTGCTTTATTCACAATATTTTAGATCAGTAGTTTCAGGGTTGTCTCTCCTGTGTTTCATCATGAGGGTGACTTGTGATATAATTAAAATAACTCCTGTGGAAAAACAATGCTGAAGAAAATATAATGAAATTATTTCTTAAAAAGCCCCCATTTTCATCCTTTCGTTAAATATAGTTTATGCAGTGTTTTAAAATTATGGTACAAATTGTGTGGAAGCATGGCTTGCTTACTTTAGGGAGGAAAAGGTGCTAATGGAGTTCTGAGAAGCAGTAGTTACCTAGGCCAGTAAATAGGACAATTTAATAAATTATTTATTGCAAGGAGGAGTAAGATGATATGATATTGAATGATATAATAATATTATTTTCTATTTAAAATATTAAGCCCATGTGTCTGAGAATGTTACAGTATCCTAAAAATTGTGTCTCATAAAGGCAATACAGTTAATTTTAAGCACTGAGAAATATGTAGATTTGACGCGCAGTAGACATTTAGTGAGCCTGTGGGAATCTGGAGGGCTGAGAAGAGACAGGAAGGATTTTTACAGTATAGTTACCTCTTTTATGTAATTCTCAGCCATTTCACCTTACACTTGCTTTGCTTTAGAAATTTTTATGAGTGCACAAAAGTAGTCAGAAATACTTTGTATATACATATGAAGAATGGGGAAATGACATGAGAAAAGGGGAAAAAGGAAGCTCTCTGGGGAAGTGAAGTCATCTGCGTGTAACTTACGGAAATCGTCATGTAATGGAAAGACAGGTCAACTGTTTGGGGAAGTTGCAGTTCATTTTCACCTGGTCTGCAAATCGTTGCTATTGCTATCCTAATTTCATTATTCAGTTGCAGCTAAAAATACAACTCAGAATAATTTATCTATTGCTGTAGTTACTGGAGTATTTATACACAAGGGAGGGAAGAGATGCTCCCACAGAATGTGATGTGTATCTGGATGTGCAGTGGACACTTTCTTAAAATCTCTTACAGTGGGTCAGGCATATCTAACTTCGCCTTCTGAATGTCAATCCAATACGCTTCTAAGAGCTGTCTTATACAACCAAGTTACTGAAGTATTGTGGGGGATTGGGCCACCTTACCTAGTGTTAACCATCTAAAAGGCAAGCAACAAGCTAGCTGTCTAAGTTATCTAGTCCAAATTACTACTCCTTGATTTTCCCTTTAGGTATTTTTTTTGGTTTTGGGTTGGTTTTCTTTTTTTTTTTTTCCTTTTTCTTTTTTTTTTTTTCTCTTTTAGGGGAGAATTCTGTGATGTCTGCAACATCACAGCAGCCACCACAGTGATGGATAAAACTGCATAGTATATAGTGCAGAATGTGCCAGTTATCCCATAAGAATTTAGAGACTGATTTTGCTTAGATAAGCACACAGATGGTTAATTAGGTAATTGATGAACAGGCAAGCAGGGCATTATGTTTTCTTAGATGTCTACTTGTTAAACAATAGCTGTCATACTTAAAATCTCCCCCTCCTAAAAGGTAGAATTCCACAGACCTTTTCGCCCAGGAAAGTTTGAACTACTAGATGATAAAGATTCCTCTGTACTAAATCCTGTGTTCTTTGCATTGATACATCTCATCAGCTGTGTGTAGTTGGTTTGAAGACCAGGGACTTAGCTTTGGTGTTGAAATGCAGTAGCATTGACTGGCTTGTGACCATACTGCTTAGCAAATTTTGTCTTAAGGTGTCTAGGTGGAGTGATCAAGAGTCAGAAAGTCAGATTTAAGTTCAGCAATGTTAGTCACCATAGATCCAGGCTTCTTGGATGACTTCCTGACTACTCTATTTTTACTAGAATAATTGTAGGTTAATGTTCCTTTTTCACTGATAGCTGAAGGTCTAAGCTGATTCTCAACAGTAAGCGTATACCTACTAACCACATTATGAACATGCTTGCGTTCTTCTGGCAAACAGTCAAGCTTGACTATAGAAGCTTTCACATGAGATTATCTCTGCTGATTCTCATCTGTAGCTTGTCCCTTTCTTTAAAATATTTGGACCTGAACCAAAAATGTTAATTTACATATGGGAAGCCTGTCAGTCTGTAGATTACTGCATAGTCTGTGCTAGTGAAAATGGCACATCCTCTATGAAAAGAGAATTGGGATCATGATCAAATACAGTTGTAAACTGAGCCAGTATGCTGTTTGTTAGGGTAGGCAAGTACTAACTCCAGTGGTGTGGTCAGAGTACTCGATGAATAGTTTCGATTCATAGAACCGTAGAATTACAGAATAGTTTGGGTTGGAAGGAACCTTCAATGATCATCTAGTCTAACCTCCCTGCAGTGAGCAGGGACATGTTAAACTAGATCAGGTTGCCCAGAACCACATAAAGCCTGAACATGAATGTCCCTAGGGATGGTGCGTTCAACACCTCTCCGGGCAACCTGTGCCAGTATTTTACTACCTTCATTGCTAAAAGTTTTGTCTTTATATCTAGCCTGAATCTCCCCTCCTGCAGTTTAAAACCATTGTCCCTCATCCTATCCTCATCCTATCCTAGCAGCCTTCCAGTATCTGAAGGGGGGCTATAGGGATGCTGGAGAGGGACTTCATTTGGGACTGTAGTGATAGGACAAGGCGTAATGGGTTAGAACTTAAACAGGGGAAGTTTAGATTGGATATAAGGAAGAAGTTCTTTACTTTAAGGGTAGTGAGGCACTGGAATGGGTTGCCCAAGGAAGTTGTGAATGTTCCATCCCTGGCGGTGTTCAAGGCCAGGTTGGGCAGAGCCTTGGGTGACATGGTTTAGTGTTAGGCATCCGTGCCCATGGCAGGGGAGCTGGAAGTAGATGATCTTAAGGTCCTTTCGAGCCCTAACTATTCTATGATTTTATGATTCTATCGCAACAGGCCCTGCTAAAATGTCTCTTCTGATATGGCTGTGATTTGATTTTAGTCTTACCTAGCTATGTGTTTATAATTAGCAGACAATCTGCATTAATCATGTGTTGTAGTAAGGCTTTATTATACTTGCCTTTCTAGAGGGAAAATTAAAACATTGATTTTTTTTTTTTTTTTCTTAAAGCTTCATGAAAAGGCCCAAAGGTTGGAATTAGGAGCAGTTACATCTTCTATTCCTGACTTAATTGTAATTTAGTTGATTAGGAAGTACTTTGTAACAGGCAGAAAATTTCTATAGGCTGTTGTTGCAGGGCTTTACCTATCAAACACAAATGACCTAGAGGGCTAGTACCTGACTGCTCCTCTGACAGAATTTGTAGACGGGCTTTATTGCAGATTAGGACTCTTCACTCCCAGAGCTCAACAAGCAGCTGTAGGCCTGATCGTGAAGCTGAGTAGAGACAAGGGACAAACATTCGTAGTCTGCAGCAGTGGCTCCTGTCCTTTTATGAACAGAGGCCAAAATGCAGTTTATACGCTGGTCTTGAAAACTTTGTCCAGTTCTCATGGTGTTTGCTCAGTTTCTGACTTTCATGAATGAATTAGAATTTTCTCTAGGATGTTCGAAGACTGTTCAGTTTTGTCAGAAGAGATAATGAAGGGCTTTAATATTAATGGTGAGAGAATGACTCTGACAAACTTGCTTTTATACTTTGCTTAAGACAAATGATAAAATGATTGTATCTGCAAATCCAGTAGACTCTAATGAACAAAATACTGAGCAGGTGAAGCTTGCTGATTTCCAGGACTCTTGAACAATCAGGCAAATGTATGTGATGCATTATCATGTGATCTTACTATTGGTTTGGATTTTTATTGGTTGATGTCTTCCCTGATGGCCAAATTAGTTTAATCATACTCTGATATAAACACAAAACTTGCTAAGAATGTCTGAAATAATTGAAAATACTGCATCTGCTTGAGTCATCAATAGGTCCTGTCGTAATAAATCATAGATTGATAAAATCATTTAGGTTGGAAAAGAACTTAATGAGCATTGTGTCCAACTTTTAACCCAGCACTACCAAGTCCACCACTAAATGATGTCCCTAAGTGCCACATCTACATGTCTTTTAAATACCTCCAAGGATGGTGACTCCACCACTTCCCTGGGCAGCCAGTTCCAGTGCTTGACAACTCTTTTAGTGTAGAATATGAGTATTTGCAGGCTAAGTGAGTTGTGTGATCCAGCACACATTTTGAAAATTCAGGAAATACCACTCAACCATAAATACACTGTACCTTCTGTTTCTCAGATTGGTGAATGAACATATATTTGGAAAATATCCCTTTTTCTTACTTCGTGGTAATTTATAGCTTTCAGTGTGCCCGGTTCCTATTATGTGATATTTTCTAGTTCAGAGTGGAAAGTAATAATAGGTCTTTGCATTTCTATAACATGTTATCCAGTGTCAAAGTACTTAAAAGCATTAATTGATCAAAGCTTGCTATGTGTCTGTGGGATTGGTAAGGACTCCATTTCTGAAGTGAAACCATCATGAGTTGTTTACAGAGAGGTTACAAGCGGAGATACTGCTCCAGATGTGTTCCTTCTGTGAAGCTTTCTCTCTTTCAATATGTTTTGTCCCTGCCAAGTTTCTTACAGATTGGCACCTCATTCTTTTTCTTTTTTTTAAAAAATAATTTTCAGTATTTACAGTGTGGTACACGTGTTATCGGTAGATGGTTCCTTTTAACGACTGAACACTGTAAATGCCAAGTACAGGTGTCAGAGTTTTGAAAACGTAGGTATCTGCCTTAGCAGGTTACTGAGTGACTTTCTTAAATATTTTAGTCACCTTCCTTCCTCAAGTCTTCAGGGAGACCTGTTGTATTTCTTCAGAGGGTGATTCACTGCTTTCACACTGAGGCTGGAGAAAGACGAGGTACCTGGTTAGTAGCACAAAACCACTTCTGAGCTCCATGGTAATGTCATGAGGCATGAGACCAGGTACCTTAGACTATGTCCTTCACTACTAAGAGGACCAGGTTGAATTTTCTTCTGAGCTTGGTGACTTAGCTGAATGTATCTGCTCTCTATCAGATAACTGCTCTCTATCAGATGACTGCTCTAATCAAGAGGCGAGAACAGTTTTTGCTAGATGTGTGTGTCCCATTATACTTAGAATCTTGGCTAAAATTTGGTCACCTAAGAAGTTGGAATAATTTTGCTTTTGATAATAAAACATAGCCCATTTGGTACCTTCTTGAAATGCAGATCAGTGAAACTGTTTTACATTAGTAGACTTTCTGCTGTTCTACAGAGGCAGCTGTGTTGTACTGGGTTTTACACTGCATGCTTTGTTTATCTGACTTCAGTAAATGATTTCCCTGGGCAACTACTTATCCTTACATCATATTTCTAGTATCTTAGTAGCATATGTTGTACCCACTGGAGCACACTCAGTAGTAACGTCTTCCTGTGCTTTCTAATGTGTTGTCATCAAATTGTGCATCCATCTTGTGCTTAAAGATAAACAGATAGAATTGCTGTAATCCAAAGAGCATAGCTACAGCTCATTTTGTGTGAGAGTAGCTCTAAGAGCACTGCCCTTCTGTGTCTCTGAAGACCTTATTATTAAATCCGATGAGCTTTGGATCAGTTGTACTTATTAACTATAGCAAGAATTCTCCTTTAGCTCTGTCAAGTCGGTAAGTTACAACTGATTTTTCAAAACTGTATCAAGCTGCATTCCTCTGGTCTGATCTAGTGAGCTTCTTGTAGGGAACACTTACTGTATAAAGGAAAGTGAATTGTAACCAAAGTATTTCAACGAACAAGTAATTCCATGATTTAGAAATCCAGGCTTGGTGTCCTGGCTCCTGAAGTCCTGCCCTAAAACACACTGCAATAAACAGTAAGTAAATGATATTGCGGGATTTGCTGCTAATGTCAGTGAGAACTTGTTTCTTGTCTTTTCATTTTTTTTAAACTTCTGAAAAAATGTTATGTGACCCAAAGCAGAAAATAAGGTCCTCCAGTATTCCTTTATAAGCAGCTTTGTATCTTACAGTTATTGCAGTTGAATAACTAATAGAGTATATTTTGCAGAATCACAGAATCATTTATTATAACCAAATCTATTCAACAACTAGAATTAAGTTGGTTTTTTTTAATTATACATGTAATATTTTTGTGTGATGAAAGGTATAAATGACTGAATCACTGCAGCTGCAAAGCACCCCATAGTAGCACAGGTAAAGAAAAATGTTAAAGAAAAATGTGAAACCCCAGTGTCACTAGTTACGTCTGCAATGCATGTTAGATTCCCAGAAGTGAGGCCTATGCTTTGAAACAGAGCCTTGAAGGATAGAAGCTTGGCTCAAAGTTTAGATTCAAATTTAGATGAATGTCTATATTCTGTATCCAAGCTTCAGTCTTGAATTGCAAGCTGCAGCTGTTTGGCAGAAAAGGTAACAAAACATGTGTTAGATAGTCTTGTACTGACCAACATGCTTCTATAGGTAGAATATTGTATGCATTTTTCTAAGAGGTGAACAGCCTGCTGTACTTTAAACTGTAATAGCTGGTTGAAGATTTATGTTGTAGCAAATAAGGCAAAATCAGTTCCAACAATGGTAATGGTATGCCAGTGTATATAAAAAATATACATATGGAACCATAAATAAAAATAAACCCCATTTTTTTTGTGGGTAGGCACTGACTACAAATGTATTGAAGTGATTTATAACATCTGGACTCAGATCCTGAGGAAGTTCTGACTTTCTTGCCTATGAATATCTTTTGATAATTATTTCATTGCTCCTGTAGGTGATGGGTTAAAGGTTAGAGCTTTCTGTGGAAAGCCCAGTTGGGGAAGTCCGATTATAAGATGAGACTGTGAGAACTGCACTTTTTATTAATAGGGAGTTGGGAGAGATGAACAGTTGAACAGTAGTTTGAAAAGAAATTTGATACTGGTTGAATCTTTTAAGTTTACTTAATATTATTAATTATAGTATGAAAGCACGAATGAAGTGCCTGGGTCTTTGTGATCAAGTTTATGTTTGATGGAGCAGGTATTATTATGCTGATCTTAAAAAAAAATACCCCTGAAGACTACAGATAGCAGTATACTGAAAGTTGTATTTCCTTGGAATAGGAAACACTGTAGAAGCAAGATCTTTAGTTTATAGTCTTTTTCTTTCTTGGCTGAATTAAACTTCCTATGTAGGGTTGTTATTCCCTGGCATGTTGATTGTAAACAGAAATGTTTGGGGAGATTGAACGAATATACTTCAACAGAATGGACACGGGTGTTTTGCATTTGTTCATAGGAGACTGTCCTCTTCAGTAGCAGTTGTGGTAGGGCTGTATGAAATTTGGGCTGCTAGAAGCTACCAGCTGACTGGACTTCCCCATTTAGATTCTGAAATAGCTCATTGGGAAAATAGAGGATATATTTAATAAGGTAAATGATTCAAAGCAGTGGTTTCTTCGGCAAAAGGTGACTTACTAGATATTTCAAGAGCAGTGCAACATTTATGCTGAAGTGTGTATGCCCTCTTTTAGAAAGTGCCTGAGGTCCCCTCAAAATGCAGATAAGCCTGGTGGCATTGTTATAGTTTGCCCTTAGCTGCCACAACTTTCCTTTCTTGGCTTTTTGTTCTTGATGACCAGTGAAATCACATTGGATACAGGAATGTTCACGATAAAATTCTAAGGCATCTGCATTAGGAGACTGCATGTTTCAGAGGTCAGAAGAAGGCTTAACGAAGTAAATTATAAGTTACAGTAAATTACAGACTTTACTGTCTTGGACAGACAAGAAATAAATATGCTTTATTGTTTTCAGGTAGGGAGCTATTTTTTTATACCAAAGTTTAATTTTCAGATAACATTTTTAGTCTGCATTGGTCTGATTTTACTGGATAGATTTCATAATGTTGGAAATTTTTTGCACTGTGAAATATCAAATTAAGGTCACTTTTCACTAGATCTATCATCTAATACTCTATGCACTTCCAGTGATGCAGGGCAGATGAACCAGCAAAGGATAGGGCTATACATCTAGCTAAAGATACATTGGCTTGTTTCCATTGAGAGAATGTTACATAGTACAGTGCCCAAATGCTCCTTGTAAGGTAACCACATAAGGTTCAGTTTATCCACCTTTGAAGATGAAAGGACTTGAACCATTTCTGGAGTGTGTGGTTGGTTTTTAGTTTGTTTTTTAACCCTGTGGTCCCCAAGAATCTCAATCTGACTCAGAACAGTAAGCAGTTAAACTTAGTGGCTAGAACCCACGCTTCCTCTATTGTCAGTTAAGAGTGTACCCCTTTTCACCTTTGAGATGAATTAGAGGTGTGAGTGCTGTAATTTGTACTTTATGGTTTATTTCCATATTTCCAGAGCTTTTTAAGTGATTTCCAATTTATAAGGAGGACTTATATGCCTGAAAATATATAAGCCTTCTGGATGGTTCTTAAGATCAGTTTAGGCTCTTCTCTTGAGTAACGCTATTATGATGAAATAAAAAAGCAGCCCACAAAAGTCATTATGACATAAAGCAAAATTGATTTATGGCATAGTGAATATTTTACATTTTCTTAACTTTTTTTTTTCTTTTTCAAGTGGAAGAAAGATTCATTAGAGAATCAGTACGAAATTAAAAAAAATCCCCAAAACCTCAATCAGCGAGCAAAAAAAAAAATGAGGGAAAGAAAATTTCAATATCTTTTGCTGAAGGAGAGAAGCCCTATTAATATGCCACAGCGCATTCTCATATAGTTCTCTGTGGGTATTCAATAAGGATTTTATTTACTTCAGAGGCCTGTTTCCCTTTGCTGTGGCAGAGGCACTATCCTCATCGTTGACATATTTGTCATTGTTCAACTGGAAAGAAACATGCTAATGCGTGCACTAATTTACCTTTGGACTTCTTGTCTATGATTCTGGTGACAGTCAACTTCAGTCAGCAATTGGGGATTCTTACTATCCGTCTTCAAACTAAAACCTTGACACACAAGAAGCTGATCTGTGCTTGCATATGCAAAAAGTAACCACCCTAGTGTATGTTATTTCTCTTTATTTACTCCCATGACTTGTATCTTAAACTAAGCTTTTATTGCATGAAGTTGATGAAGGTTTTGTATTCTTTATAAGATGATGATTGCATCAGGAGTTAGCAGGTTAATTAGTAGTCACATTGATGAGCCTGCAGTTTTCTAATAAAAAGACATTTAGACTGATAGCAGATCTTCCCCATGGATGATTTTGAGGACAATATGGACTGTTGATCATAGTTCGAGTATATCAGAGTATATTTTCAGTTTCCATGGATTTTTAATAGCCATGTTTAACACTAATCATCTCAAAAAGTGCAAAATAGTCTCTTACAGCCTTTTTCAAAGAGAATGAATCTTGATCAGATAAACACCAGATATTTTTATTGTTCCAGTGATGATTTTCACTGGAAGTAAGATATGAATGAAAATATTTATCTGCTATAGTCACTAGATTTCATATTTTTCCTAGCTGTAATTATTATATTTTTTTTTTTTTTTAGAAGGAAAGGGTTTGTAGACTTGGTGTAGAAATTATTTGGAATCCTGGTATAAGCACGGTCAATTAGTAGACCTTTTACAAAATCAGTTTTGTATTCAATTGTGTTGAAAATGATCAAGCCTTTGTGGAAAGCTTTCCTTCTCTCCTCCCCCACTCCCATTGCTCCCGTTCCCCGCCAACCCCAGGAGTTTGTCTTTTGTAAAGGTTTTAAAGACAACGTTGTTTTTAAGAGCATGGAAGTAGTTTTCTTCAGGTTAAGTCTTATGTGAGAACATAGTAGTACTTAGCTACGCAGTTTTCCAACATACTTAAAAAACAATCTGATTTCCTTTTTGCTATTTAGTTAAAAGGAGATATTTCTAAGGATTTATCATGGTTTAATTCCCACTCTATAGCTTTGTTTCAGTCAGGTAATGGGGCTTAAATTTAAAATGCCTGTCCCTGATGCATTTTTATCAAAATGTATCTGAAATTAACCTTTTTTTGTTCTACTAGTATTATTCTTTTCATCTTACCCTTCATGTAACAAGTTAAATGAAGTTATTAAAAAAACACCTATTGGTATTACAAATGTATTTGTCCATCAAGAATAAGGTACCTAGTCTCTTATGGTAGTAGAGTACACCAGTAATAACCAGAGCAAAGAAGTAATCAACAGTAACAACATTAAAATACAAGTTTGCTAAAGAATCTCTATTTATATATTTTCAATTAATAAAGATAATTTATTGCTTTATTCAGTAACACAGCACAGCTTAGGTCTCTACAGTGCCAGCTGTGCTCCAAAAATGGGTTTGTTTGCATATGTATTTGGTTCTAATAGAGGATATTTTTGTGGTACTACAGTGTCTTGCATATGTGTGCTCGTAAATAGTCTGTATGGTCTAGACCAAAGTGCCCTCTTCCTAGCAGTGGTGAGCAGCAATAGGCTCTTCTGCTTTACCCTGTTCGTGGCTCTGAGGCTTAAACCAAATGTGGTGTCTGTGTTTGTATCTTATGATGGAAGGCTGTGCCCCAGAAAATGTGAGATTTGAAAAGTATTTGGTTGTAGGCACAAAGACTTAGGAATGTCACGGTGGACGCCTGCAAAGTGCTTGAGGAAGCAAGCGCCATGAGAGAGTCTGGTCACAGAGACAAAAGCATGCTTATTTTTTTGAAGACTGATCCAAATTTCTGTTTACAACCTTTCCCCCCCTGTTGCTTTCTTTTCGAAGTTAAAAAAGGAAAAACCAACCAAATGGATTCCTTCATCTGGTATTACCTGTTTTGGTGAAGGCACATATATATGTTGGTTTGTACTGTGTACTACTCCCTGAAATTTGATATTGCTTGCCAGAGAAAACTGGAAGAACATCTGAAGACATTAACTGGCAACAGAATAACCCTTAAGGATGTTTCAACCCTGGATATTGGTTATGAGGAAAAAAGTCCTATTCTCAGTGTTTCTTTTGCTGGGACATCAAGAAAACTAAAAAGTGCACATAAAAAAAAAAAATAAATAAATCCAACAGCCTTGTGTAGTGACATGATAACAATAGTTTCTCCAGTAGTACTGGCATGCTAGTCTAATATTATTGATAGTCATTATATATGAATCCACTGTAAAATGCTTAAAATTAAAGCTTATTGAACCTTTGTATTTAGTGGTATTTGAGTGGCAATGATGGCAGAGAAAATGAGGAGGAAAGTAAAACATGAGAGAAAATTATTATCCAGTGAAAATGAACATCAGCTTCTGACTGACCTTCCATGACCTGGTTTTCTTACCGTGCAAATCTTTAAATATTTTCAAGTTCTTTGGCTCAGTCCGAGGAGATAAAACCACAGTTCCTCTCCTTAATCTTTCCCCCCAGAAGTAACAAAATGCTGTAATGCATAGTGACATTTCATATTGCAGGCTATAGTGTTTTACACTTTTATTTTTAGTAGCAGTGTCTCTTCTATAAAGATGTCCATCATGAAAGTGTATTTATTTTCAGAACAGTTTTTGTTGCCATGTGTCATGACAATGTTCTGCAGCCTGTGACAAGCAGTGCAGTGAGCTGTTTTCAGTTTTTCCTTTTGTATTATTAACTATGGTTCACTGTGATAATCTATAGTGCTAATGTATTTTATACTGCGATTTCAAACTGGTTCTCTTCTTCTAAAAGCAGTCTTGAAATTGACAGTGTGTAATAGTACCAATTACTTGAGTTGGTTGCCTGTGTGTCTGTAACGGATGACATCCGATTTAACCCATAGTTTAGTCTTGAATACTTGTTCTACTCCAAGTGTCATGGGTTCCTTCTCTTTCTCCAGAACTCTCCGTGGTGTGACAGTCTTATATCATGTTTGCTATATTCTGCATTTTTGATCAGTATGAAACAGAATCTATGTGCAGAATTTGTATTCACCTTCTGCTCACTATAGTATCAGAAGATGTAATAAGTAAAAAAAAAAAGGGTTCTCAAAGGATCAAGCCATGAGCTATCTGAGTAACTGTTAGACAGAGGCTGTTAGTATTTGAAGGACTGAACATGTAAAACAAAGGTAGTATCTTTAGAGCAGCTATAATGAAAAGGAATGGATTAAATCTGAAATTTTTGTTGAACATTAGGCAAGATGCTATAGTGACTTCTTTTCCATTAAAGAATAATTAAGGAAGTTGTGTAAAAGCAGAGTCTTGATCTTTAAAACTAATACAGGAAAAGTATGATAACAATATCAGAGAATCACTTCTGTGTTTCCAGGTCTTACTGGCGTTGTGTAATTGGCCTTCTACAGGCTGAGTTCAGTGGTACTAAATTCAGTTAACTAAGCATTATTCTTTTATAAATACTATGTGCAACATTAAACAAAATATTGCAGTGGATCTTGTGTGATGACTAAACATACTGGATCTCTAAGTGTAGCGCTTTAAAAGTTAAGCTGGTGCTGTGTATATGTCATGTATTATATATAAAATATATATATATGTATTATAAACCCCATGACTTCCATTATTACAAAAGTTCAACCTTGGATTTCAGTGCGCAGGAGCCAGGTTTATAAGAAACTTAGTTCACAGTAAATTTAATTTGCAACGTGTATATAAATTGGGCTTTGGCTTTCTAGGGTTGTGCTTGTGCATGCATGAAGCATGTCGCATGAAGAGCATTGGGGAAGTTTTCATAGAGTTAAAATAGAATTCCAGCAGTCAGAAGAAATGCTCTTAATGGTGTAGAACTGGAGGAAGTATGTAGTGAAGGACTTGCCTAATGTGGAGTCAAACTTGACATGGCCCAAACACGGACAGTATTGATTGCATTCGTGGATCTGTTGGAACTATTGCCTTGGTGCTACAAATGCCCTTATGTAGTTAAAATCTCACTAGAACATTTGCTTTTGATTTGATCATTCTGGAAGAATTCAAGAATATTCTTTTTACTTTTTCACCTTTAAGACTATTTGATGCTGGGGTTGGAAGTGCTAGAATACTGCAGAGTGCTCTAGTGGTTTGGCTCTTGATGAGATAGTACAAGAAAATCTGCAACATCTCCAGTATTACAGAATCACAGAATGGTTGAGGTTGTAAGGGACCTCTGGAGGTCATTTTGTCCAGTCTCCCTGTTCAGACAAGGTTGCTTAGATCAGACATACGGTAGTACCTGCAGCAGGAAATTAAAAAAAGGGTCAATTATCTGCTGGGAAATATTTTGGCAAAATACATTTTTTCTCATTTAGAGGAAATGAATTTGACAAATCTGTTGGGGAAAAGTTGCAGTTTATTTTGTGGATTAGTTGTTTAGTCGTATGTTGCCATTATTTCTGTATACACCAATAGCAGCAGTACATAATGGTCACTGCTCTTACTTGCATTGTAAAATGACACAATCTGATAGTAGCTATAACGATTTTATTTTTAAATGATAATAGAAACAGGAAACAATCTTGTGATGTAAGAATACTGAGATGTTTCCTTAAATATTAGATGCCATCTGTAAGGATTTAAAATACAAAATGAGAAAAGTCAGTACCAAAATTTAGTAGCTGTGAATGTGTTATGGATTAAACATTTTAAAAAGAACAAAAAATAGGGCTAAGACATATCAAATGATATTCCAATCCATATTTTTTTTACAGTTGCTTCCTATACCAAATCTTTTCAAAATGTTTAGCTTCACAAAAAAAGGTTTTAAAAGTATGTGCTTTGTCAGTTAAGGTGCTTCTAAATATTTAGAAGCTAATTTCCCCTGAAAATTAATAAGTGTAATTTAGTTTCTTAATTTTATTTTTGGGCAGCCCTAGCAATTTTAAGATTATTTAATCTGCAAGTTTTATTAAATAGAGCACTGCAGATTGGTGATGTGGCTGTATTAGTTGAACTTCAAAAAGCTTCAGTGAAGTGTGAAGTTTTAGTTGTAGGGTGAAACTGTCACTTCCATGGAGGTGCAGGTATTTACTCCTTATGTGACAGAAAATAACAAGTAACTCTTCAGGATTTCTCTTTTAATAGGGGAAAACCTTAACCAAATCAAAATTTAAGCCATATTTTGATAATCAAATTGTAATAGTAGTAGAGCCAGTAAACTTCTCAAGTGAATAAGATAACTGAGAAGACTCAGCCTGAAATAAGATTGCCTCATTTAGGTTTGTTATGTAGAATGAGGTATTAGGAAGGCTGAAAGTAGAGGTGAAGAATGTTTTCAGAGCTCCTGTTTGCTATGAAAGAGAAGATGTGTTATTGAATCAACATTGCCAAAGCATCCACTGGCCTAATTTGTAGTAGTTGTTATTCCGCAAGTTGGTTCAGCAAAACAACAATCATGGTAAGAGCAGAGGAGAATGAATTCTTGTTTTGATTTCATGCTTATTGCTTTGAGATTTACATAGTCTCATAATAACACTTACCAGCCATCTGGTTTCCAGAGGAAAAACTTTTTTTTCTTACTGGAAAGGCTAGGACATAGCATGCACCATTTAAAAGCTCATTGTCTGGAAATGACATAATGACTTTGTGTTTTCAAATTATTAATTAGCGATTAACTCAGAAAACCAGCAGGTTATGCCAACTCTAGGGGAAATACAATGTGTTTTGCACAACTTCACAATTCCTACCAGCAAGAAATCAAATTAAGGTAGTAAAAAACTGAGCAGGGTTATTAAAGAAATTGAGTACCTTGTAGCATACACTTCTAGTTTATTTTAAAAGGTGTAGTTTGCTTATTTATATTGTTGGGTTTGTATACCTGTATGCATAGAAGTATGTAACCGTGTCGCATAAATGTTGTTATTTTTCAGTAAATCTTGTTGTGTCTGTGACTTAGGCTACAGTATGCTTATATTACATATTCCTGATGTGATGATGAAAGTCATTTTTTTCACTGTGATTGTAAGGTGTATATGCTGATGAAGTACACATTGGTAGTCCATTATATTGTCAGTTATCACAATAAATGCTGTAATGCTGTTGTTCTTTGAAGATCTTAAAAAAAAAAAAATACAAAACACATTGAATCCTTATGGTGCGCCATTGTAAACTACAGCAAATATTATCATTGTAACTAATTGTAACTCATAATTTTGCATGCAAAATGAGATCTGAATATCCACAGAGAAAAAACTATGAATTAATATTCCTTTGCAGTGGACCCTGAGGTTGGGATCGCTTTAATGGAGTGGCGCTGTTGATGCCCAGTTTGTGGTTTCTTGTGGCATTTTATTCCACCTGGCTTCTCAGATTATTTGGTTTCTATTTAAAATGCGGGTTATTAATTTCTCTTACAATGTGATCTGAAGATTTAGTTCTAATTTGAGATCCTTCATTTTTGTTCTGCATATTGATAAACTCCATTATGGGATTAAAAACAGTGAATCCCCTGTAGTTATTTGAAATCCAAAGCTCTAAGAATATAACTAACTAATTACATTATTCTATAGCTTTTACGTTTTGTTAAGTAGCATTTTTATTATATTTGTCAAATGATAAGAATCTCACTAAGCTAAATTACCATTCATTCTAGTATGCATCTACTAGACAAAGATCATGAAGTTTGAGGTTTAGCTAATTCCTAACATCTCAGCTTCCCTTTGCTGTTACTTTAGAACTATCAGTTACTTAAAGCATGGTGTTTTTTAACATGTGTGTCTGTTATATTACCTGCTGTGTATTTAAGTTTTTCCTTTAACTTTGTCATTGAGCTATGGATAACTTAGGTGTGCTTACTTTTTATTGATGTCTAACCCATATTAGCACTGAATTGTATGTACAATTTTTGTAGTTTTGATAATGTTATTAGAAATCGAATTTGGGCTTTCGAGCTCATTTTTCTGCAGCATTCAGTTTAGCTTATATTAGAAAAGGGGGTGGGGGGGGAAGCAATAATAATTTGAAGAGAAATAGCATCATGTGAGAGAAGTCATGAGTTCATTGCTGATTTCTGGTCCTTGAAAGTCCGGTTTCCTTTTTTTGATTTAATTGCATGATGACGTACAGAGATGAGAGACCAGTTTCCATCTGAGGAAATGCAGCTAGAAACAAAAGATGAACAGGAATAATCTTTTGCTACATACAGAAGTAGGAAATATTAAATAAACAGAAGAAAAAAGACCCTTTAATTTTCTATTGCAGTATAGGGTGCCTTTGCTGTATGAGAAAAATGTAGGGATTTTGTCTTGAAACTGGGGATGTAAAAATACAGTGAGTAATGACTATGTATTCCTCTGATCCCTTAATGTACTTGGTGTGAGGTTCAGCTTTCATCGTATCTTAACATGCTGACCATTAAATGCACTGCAGCAGCATCATTAGTGGCTTCAAAGTGCTTCTACTTGCATGACATTTTTCCCTCCAGCAGGTGAGTGAGACCAGTGATTAGCAAATACCAATATCTGTCACTCACTGATCATATGATTGCTAGGGAAGTTCTGTGTTTGGAGTAAAGGATGCATTGAAGTTGGAAGTAGAGAGTGAACTTTTGCTGCTTTCATTGCTCTGGAAAGCTTTATGCTCTGAGCATGACTTGGCCATGTGCAAGATAAAATTCATCTGTCGTGGTATACATTGGTGTTATCACTGCTGTTCCCAGACCAAAATCAAAAACACAGCACTGCACCAGCTACTAAGAAGGAGAGAAATGATTGCTACTGCTGAACCCAGGACATCTTATTTGGGGTATAGTGTTTGAAACCGCTTTGCTATAGTGGTTGTTGATAAAGGAAATAAGCTGTAGAGAAAGAATTCTCTGTAGCAGGCAGTGTATTACCTATGCATTTGAGATACTGAATTATGAGATTAGGACACATGAAGAAGCTTCTGTTGCTTACCCAGTATCACAGTTTGCTGTGTCTGGAGAAAAGGATTCACTGGAAATTTCTGGATCCTGAATCCTCAGAGGATTTCATTAGACCGTTTGAAGCAGCATGATGTAGATGTTGTTTAACAGGTGTTGACTGCTGGGTGTAGAAGTGTCTATTGGATTAGAGACCATTGAAGGTCCCTTCCAACCCAAACTATTCTATGATTCTATTCCTTGTTCTCATAGGCTGAGTAAAAAAAAAAACCAAAAACCCTACTAAATTGCTCCTTTAATTTTCGTATACTTTACTGGATGTAAGATGAAAGAGGAGGAGGAGGAAATTCCCTTTATTGGAGAGGTGAATATCAAAACTTAAAATACATTACCTGTAAAAACCAACATGAACATATGTTAAAAAGAGCTCCAAATATCTCATACATTTATTATTTTTATGCAGTTTTATAGATATAAAAATCAGTGATACTTATATGTAAGAAGCATCAAATATTTGTATTTTTCTTAGATACGTATAATTTTAATGAAAGACAGTGAATTGAGAAGCCATCTTCTTACACAAATGATGCTTTTTTTTTAAGCCTGTAAAAAAACCCCAAAGGCAACAACAATCCAAAACCTAAACTTTTTTCATACTTATACAGCTTAAAAAAATCCACTGGAACTAAATGATATTTTCATCAATCTTAGCCATTTATCAGGGGCAAATTACATTGCCAGTATTTCAAATTAGATTGCCAGTCGTTTCTAAAATTATTTTGTAAAAGTTACCAGATAGGAATCATAGAGAAATAAATGATGGGTTTAAAAACTATAAAAAAATTACCATAATCCAGGGAAAAATGCTTCATAATAAGATAATATTTCTTTATTAACAAACAGGAAATTTTTCTTTTTTTGCTGTTACATTTAAGAAAACTACTGATAAACTATCACTACAGAATTATTCATAATGTAGAAGGTTATCTGCGAGCATCACAGATCCATCTCTGAGAACTTTATACCAAATTCTGGTTTTCTTTGTAGGCTTTAGGTAAAAATTTCCCTTGGGTATGGTGTTGAAACAGGATACTTATTATCTCTGTCCTTTACTTCCTCCTTTTGTCTATGAGAAATACACAGAAGAGCATCTGCTGTTAAGCTCTTATGACTGTAGGTAGATTAAGACAGCTAAGAGGGAGAGTAAATAGCCTTATCACTCCATATCTTTGTGTGTGACAATATCTCTATAAAACGTTGTTCCTCCTAATTTCTTTTGCATACAAGAAGTTGCAGCCTTGACTGAGATGCCACCTTCTAACAAGCGTTTACAGAGAAGAGTTCTTTGTCAGTCTCAGAGGTTGCAAGTGTGGCTGCTTAAATTGGTAAATGGGTGGTCAAGATAGGACAGTAGTAGGAGGAATGGGCTAGAACAATTAGTGCAGTTTATGAAAAGATTTTTGTCATTGTTAGCACTCGTTAATATTTTCAAAAATCTGGGTTCAACTAGACTCAACTTCTTTTTGAAATCTGTTCTGTGGGAAAGTAGTTGATGATTTGAGGTTTTGTTTGTTTGTTTTGTTTGTTTGTGACTATTTCTGTTTTCTTGCTGTCTGATAAAATAGAACAATGTTTGTTCCAAAACAAAAAATTAAAGTGTGAATGCTGCCCTAAATATTGTAGACAAAAGAAAAGACAGCTTACTGTCCATTCACAGAGACTAGACATGTGCTCTTCAGTGCTCACTTTCAGTGCTTTTCACTGAATGGTTAAGCCTTGAACGTGTCAAAATGTTTCAAATTGGGAAATTTATACACACAACTTGCTTGTGTGAAAACACAGTAGAAAAAAGTAATTTCAGTTTTACTGTGAGGTAAACTCCTGCCTGGAGATTGACTTACCTGAATTTGCTTCACGGACACCTTGCATTTCAATGGTAGCTCAGGTGCATTAGCCCTGTATGGTAAAACAGCAATTGTTTTTTAGCCATTAAGACAAGCCTTGTAAATTTGTCTTAATGACACCGCTTGAGGTAAGCATAAGTAGACGTAGGAAATAAGTTGAAATGCACATTTAATTGTGACAAGGTATTAATTACCTGTTGTCTCAGGTTTTGCTGTTAAATCTGGCAAGAGTTAACTGGTGAGACGTACAAAAGGTGTGAAGGGGCCTGTGTCTGCTCAGGTTAGGGATCATTAGAAGCAAAGATCTGGCTTCCCAAGGACATAAAAAGATCTTTAGGGGGATCCACCAAAAAGCTTCCTTGTGGGACCAAGGCCCCTAGCTTGCAGAAAAATGTGATACGATTCTCCTGACATATATAGGTGTTGAGAAACTTTTAAAGTTTGGATGTAATTGGCTATTTTAATTGTGTATTCAGGAAGGAAAATAGCAGCTGAATCAAGATCAGTGACTGTACAGTGTGTGACTTACTGATACAAAAACCTCCTCCCCCTTCTTTTCTAGTTTAAATCACGTTCTATATTTCAATTACCCACTTTACCCTAGAGCAAGAGCAGATACTGTTATTTCTATTATTTTTGCAACTTATATAGATACATCATAATTAATACTTTCTAAAAAAGCCCTTCCCAGGATGAAGCTTCTATCTCTTATTTGTTGGAAGACAGGACAATGTTGCTAATTTTAGAAGATCCAGATAACCTTCAGTTTTATTCTTTAGAATATTGAAACACGCTTTGTAGGTTTTATTTTCATATAGTGGTATGGGATCAGTTAAGATGCCTCTGAATTCACACCCTTCACTGCTACCAGTTCTGCAGTCACGTTGGCATCATGGAACTATGGGATTCACTATTCAAACTTCTACTAACCTTTATTCCAGGGAGTAGGAGTTCCAGAAAGAAGTTGCGACTGTCAAGTCTTCTGTACTGTCACTGGTGCATTACATCTTAAAAAAAACCCCTGACATTTAGAGACACATACAGAAAGATCCGTACCTTGAGGGTTTTCTAGTATGGCAACACTGACTGCCAGGAGGTAGGAAGATATGAGGGGAGGAAGATCCTGTGTTCTCTATGACAGTTGTATTTTAAAACAATTTCAGTTCTTCTGCAAGTGCGATCTTTTATGATTGTTTCGGCTGCACATGGTGTAGTAACAGTGCTTATATTGAGGTAAAGTTGATAAACCCTCAGGTTCATTTGCAGGATAAATTTCTGACTTCTGTGAGCCATACAAGGTGCACTTTGCAAAACAGAGCCCCAACAGTGAAAGAATTGCTGTGACTTTTATGGATGAGGGTATTAGTGTACTAAACCTGTATTTCGTCCTGAACCCCTGCTTGAAAACTGAGGTCTGGTATGTACCTACAGGTCATGCAGCTCACGGATTGTGCACATCTTCCTTTTTTTCCCCATGTGGCATTAATGGTATATTGCATAATGTTTTTTGAACTTAATGTCTCCCTAAGCATGTTTTGAATGGTCAGTTTTTCATCATTTCGTAATATAGATTGATTAGAAATATTCCAGCCTTGGCTCTGAGAGCAAACTGACTATAGGCACAGTCAGTTTTGTTGTGGCCTCTTGGGTAACGGTAGGAGAAAAGAAGACAAGAGGGTGAATGAAAGTGAAGTTCCAAATTAGTGGAACATTTAAAGGTCTTTGAAAAGTTTATATACAAGCATGGTTAATGCTGTCATGCACCAAAGTGCCAAAAGACCCAGCAGTAAGGAATATTAATCTACTTTTTTAAAATCAAAGGGTTCATATTTTTTGCTGTAAAGAAATAATTTGAATAAAATTTGACCCTTTCTACAGTAGTCCGTGGGTCAAATTGAGCCTACTATTAAAATTCTCTAATATCTTTCTTGTATTAGCATTTCAAAACTCAATTTAAATATTCACAGAGCTCTTTTTTTAATAAACTTAAAATTCAGGTAATTTCCTTCAACTTTCTTGATTGAAGACAGGCAGTAGGTACAGATATAAAAAAGATGTACAGCTACAAGCAAAACCTGAAATCAATTATATATAAGAAATAACATAACACATGGAAAGAAATTAATCAAAAGGAAAAATTTCTGCTATATGATTTCCTTGGTCTGCTACCTGCAGGCAAGGAACGTAAATGGAAAAAAAAAAAAAAAAAAAAAAAAATCAGCATTCTTCTTACAGATAAGGGGAGAATTAATAAAAATGTTTCCTTCCTACCAGATCCCCTGATTCAACTTATGTTAAAAGTGAGTGGCTGCAGGAAGAACTTACGTGTTTAGAAGTGTAACTCCTTTTTTTATTGGCTACAGAACTATACTTTTATACTTTATCTTGCTGTTAAGTTCAATTACATCAGGTTGGTATGGATTTATAATGTCCAAAGAGCAGCTCTTTTCCATTCCTTTTTTTATTAAGTTGGTTGTTAAATCATGGTCATAGAGTTCCTCCCAGGCTGAAAGTGAGAAATGGTTCATTCTACTCGGGTGCCACAAATAAAGATGTCAGGAGTTGGTGTAGTCTTCCAATCTGGACAAAACTTGTGAAGTTCAGCCAATTTACATAACAGACTGGAGAGATTCAGCGTGCGCAGGTAGCATTGCATCTCTTGAGTATAGCTGTAAAAACATAACAGGGATGACAGAAATAACGTGGTTAAGCTGAATAGAAAACTCAATGGACTGAAGAAGGAGACATTTCAGTAAAAGTGGGAGTGGTTTGTTTGAGAAATATTGACCTTATTAAGAAATCTGTTTAAGGGCTTGTTGTTTGTTTGGTTTTTTTTCCTAAACTCATTTTCCAGTTTGCGCTTCAGTCACCTACTGCCAATGGCATGTTTAATTTTAAAGCTACAGTGGTCAGTTTGTCAAGATTAGGTATTGCCATCTGCCACCTAACCGAAGCATATTTAGTCACTGTCTTGTCCTTTTCTCTCTACTTTCATGGAATTACATAATTTAAAATATTTCCAGTTCTCACAGGGAGGGAGAGGCAATATTTTTTATGATTAAATTTGAAAATTGGAATCTTTATTAACTAGAAGCCAAAAAAGAATAGAATGGACAGTCATTAGGTCTGGTTGTTTGGGTTGGGGGAGCAACTAGTTCAGTAGGAAAATTTTTTGTATTTTTTTTTTTATTATCATCTATGATGTTAGCTGCTGTTGTGTACTTCTCTTTCTGTGATAGATCTACATACCACTGGTTGAAGATTCTCCTTCTCAGGGGAGTATTGAATGTCTCAGTGATAGAACAATACCAGGCAGGCCTAGTGCTTGACAGAAATTGTAAATTTGTTCTGATACTACAGCATATATTCATCTCATGTTTTATGAGTCTGTGTCTTCACCCTGGTTGAACATACAAGGTCTGAAATACGTGAGCCTGGACACTTAAAAAGTCTCTACAAAACCCATGAGAAGGCCACCTTCCCAGCAAGGAATTCGGGAATATATTTTTGCTGATGTCTTTTAAAAACTTCTCTGAAAGGAGAAGCTGGATTGTTTCTGTTGGTGGTGTTCAGATTACTGCTATGCTTGTCTCCAGGCTGTTGTAAAAACACAGGGGTTGGAAACAACCACTCCTTTCAGTTAACTGTATGGCTGAAGAAGTAGCTTAGAAGTCTTGTATAGAAATCTTCCCAGAAGGAAACGAATTCTGAACTACTGTGGCATGTCTTAACCCCAACTGCCAGATTCAAAATGAAGTAAGTTGAAACCCTCTTTAATGCTTTTAATGTTCCTGACTGAATGACGTGAATATAAGTGCCTGCCTGCTGTTTTTCTTAGGTGATTGGGTTTAGAAGAAAATGTTCTTGAAACAGCAGACAATTTTTTCTCAATTTATTTTTCTGAAGCTTTTCCCTCTGTAATCAGAGAGTATCACATACCTACTATAAGCTAAGGATAATCTGTGTGTGTGGCAGCATGTTTTCTTTGGAAATACTGGATGGATCCTACAGAACATGCATGATGTTGATCCAGTGAATTTCAGGCCTCTCTGATTTATTGGAATTGTTATTATTTAATGCTACTACATCTAATTATACTCGTTAACCTCTCCCCAGCCACTCACTGTCAAGTATTGTAGGCTTTCTGAAGCATTCTTAATTTCTTAAGAGCACTGATTTATGTTTCTGCTCTGGGAATGTAGGAGAATATTGGTAGGTGGGAAGGAAGCTGACCACTTAACGTTTTCATGAAATAATTATTTCAATGATACTTTCCCACTGTAGGATGCGTGAATTTTAAGTGCAAAGCACTGGACAGGAAAACATATCAGCATGTGCTTAATTTGAGCCCGCGTTTAAGTGGTTTCATTTAGGGAGAGTGCTGATGAATTTGACTATGGGAAATGAATACAGAACTTCCCCAGTTTAATGTTATAGAATTTCAATTATTTCAGTACAGTTACAGTACCATAAAACTGAAGTCATGGATTGATGTATCAGGACTTAATATGCTCAAGGGGTCCAATGCTCAAATTTGTGTTCTTAGGAGTTTTCATTGTAGCAAAATCATCTTTTGTTAAGTGAATACAAAACCTTTGGTGGTTCATTCTTACACTTTTCTGTGTTATTGAAATTCCTACAGTGTTGATTTTGTTTTGTTAGCTAAATATGGCCTATCCTTTCAAGTGATGAGGTAGCATCTGTTACCCATTCTGTAAATATTGCCACTTACATAGCTATCTTTTTGTGTTTGTATCTAGGTTTCTGCATTTATATTTAAGCATATGACTATTTGAGAAAGATTTATATATCTTTTTAGCATTTAATACATTAGTAGTGCTGAAAAATATGTCCTTGAGTGTCTGTAAATCTGGTGCAAATTAGGGAGCACAGTTCAGATTTCCCCACACTGTACTGCCAAGTGGCCTCAATCAGAAGTAATTTTCTCCATGAAGGCACATGCAGCTCACTCCTCAGCCTCTCCTCAGTAGATATTGTTATTTGTATCAAATTATGTGTGGTTTTTCAAAGTGGACTACTGTGTCCACTAAGCCATACAGATTTCTGCCGCATTGACTTTTTTGCTCCTGTCACTAAGTGTACCGTTTTCTACTGCCTCTTGTTTGTGTTATTTGAAAAAATATTTAAGGTTTATGGTCATATCAGTAAATATTAATGAAATAAAGGAAGTACCAAGAAAATAACAAACCCTTCAAAATTCCTGTGTTGTGTATTTGCTTGTTTTATAAAGGAAATATTTTTTTCAGGACCTCATGCAAAATCTTGAGTGAAGTAATGCAGACATCTTTTGCCTTCAGTACCCTCATTTAAGATGAGAGACTAAGTTTTTACCTAGTGCATTTAGGGATTCTTAACTGTATCTAGCTAATCGGAAGTGCTTCAGAATCACCTCTCATTAGATTACATCACGTTCTTTTATAAAGTGCTAGTAGGAAAAGAATTGCTTAAATGAGAAGACGAACATGTAGAATGTCTCTGGAATTAACTATTCAACTAATTTCTTAAACCATTTCAGTTTGAAATGTTACTGTTTTATTTAAGCCTAATCATATCTCAGAGCTGTTTACTGTCAGATCGCTGTGACATTCTGGTGAATTTCAGTAGAAGGAATTATTTGAATTTGCATTGCAGTGTCATTATGGCAGTTGTTGGTTGTAAAGGTCACGCTGGTCAGCAGTTATTGAAAAGGATTTTTCATCAGAACAGGGGTGGGACCTTAACCCTGTTCCAGTTGAAATAAAAGCAAATTTTAGTACCTGCTGTGCCGTAGGTGCTTCATAATATGATTGGTTGAAGTAATGGATGTAATACTACCTCAACAATTTAAAAGAAATGCGGAAATATAATACTAAATTAAGTGATTAAGCTGTATTTGGACTGTTGAAGGTAGTATATCAACATAATAACAATTGGGGAAAAAAACACTATCAGGGAAAACAATTGTCAGAAACTATTATTTATGTCTATATGGCTCTGTATTTTTAAGTATTTTAAATTGAGGAAGAAGTTGAATAAATGCTATATAGGTTGTTGCCTAGATGGAGAAGCTAGTAAATTTTGAAAACCAACCTATATGTTTTAAAACCAGATAATTTCTTAGTTCTCTAGCTGACTTGATTTACCCATATCAGTAAGAGGCTTCTGGAAGCACATGGCCAAATTAGGCAAACATAAGCCTGCAGAGTTTATGTGTTTGCATTAGTCAAGAATATGTAATTGCGTATGATCTTTACTGTGAGGTTCTGAAATTATTTTTTTTATTCATTATCTATTTATGTGCAAGTAATTAGATGGAGTAGTCAAGAATAGAGTTCAGTCTGTTTATACTTACTAGTAAGTGGCTGTTGATTTTACTGTTTAACCTGTTCAGGGTTTGAGTAATACTTAAATAGCCACAGAAATAGTTCACGTGAAACATGAAATAGTTGATAGTTTACATAAAATTAGCAACCAAGAAATACTTAATTTTGCTTTTACTTTTGTGGGTTGGTCTTACTCATGTTGAACAAAGCCTTACTCTTAAGTTAATGTTACCAGTTTATAGCTCTAGCCTTGAGCTGATTGTATTTGAACACTTAAAAGATGACTCAGGATGAGTAAGACAGAATTCGTCCCAAGGATCAAGTTGTAGATGGGTGATTTAGGCGAGGCAGCAGCTGCCTGAAAACTAGAAAAAATATTTATGCACTGATCTGTCAATTTCAGCAGAACTCATGCCGGTTTTTTGAGTGCAGGGTCTGACGTTAGCCCCTGAGGTGAGCTGTTACATTAAGCTCTGATGTGTGCCCATATGTGACTGGATAAACATCACTGACTTTTTTATGTGGGTTGGTATATGCAAAGCTAAAGCTGGCATAAATGCATGCATGCCTCTGATCTTACTTGGATGCGACAGTATTTACATTCCCGTTTTCAAATTCTTGGACATGTAACTTTAGGAAGTGTTACACACCTAGGTAGGATGTAACTCACAAAATGACAGAGGTTTGAACCTGTGCTGTGGAGCTGGTGTGTACATTGTTTTCTTCTGCCTTCTTGGAAACAGTGTCAGCGGAAATTATGAGGTGTGCGTTTCCATGACTGCTGCAAGTAAAAGAATGCCAACTGCACTTCTATTATTTTCTTAAACAGTGTGTGGTGATTATTAGCTTGTTGATTATGTACTGATGAGCCGATCAAGCAAACCGGTTTAACATCTAGAAACAGACCAAAATGTCATGTACACATGCCAATTGAATTGCTTGCAGATATTTTGCTTTTGCTGTGTTTTATAAGACACTTTTGAAAAAATCAAATGACAAAGAGCCAGTCGTTCAACAGGAAATTGACTTACACTGAAATACTGGCTGAAGTTGACATTTTTTCCTCCAAATATAAAATATTTTGGAATTTTTTTTAAAGGCATGTGACTGCTTTTGAAAACATGGTATGTATCCGTCTTTGTACATGGCAGAAATGTACGTTTCCCTAAAACAGCATATTTTTGTGTTTCATTGTGTTTGCTTGTCCTTCGTTCCTTATTTATCCAGATATTACCAGGCGTGCACATCAGTAAGTGGCTCTACAGACAATGTCACATATTGATAATACTATGAAATATGAAAGGTAATTTTTGATAGTTTGTGCAGAACCACTTGTCCTTTCATTTCTGCTGTGAAACTGGACACATGAGAAGTGCCAAATCTGCCCATGTTTAGCTGCAGTGCACTGCTCCAGTGCATGCTAGTGCTTTGTTCTCTGTTCCGTACAGTGTGATACCCACTCTTCATTCTCTATGCGTATGCAGTTGCTGGATTTTTTCCTAACATGGCTAGAAGGTGCAATTAACAGTAATGGATACTTTGATAGTGAGGATCTTTATTTCTTCAGCCATAATAATAGCCTGTTAATTTAGGAGATATATTGTTGAATGACAGCTAGTCATTGAGCTGGTTGGTGGATTTGTGTCCACAAAAGCAGGTTCATTTGGTCAGGTTCTCATCTGGCACAAATAGTCCTGTTTCCATGTCAGAGAGTAGACTATATTAATTTATGGAATCCCAGCTGGAAATCTTAATCAATTTCAATAAAAATTAGCCATCATTTCCTTCTGAAGCAAGAATTGCACAACCTTGCTTAGAATGAATTTTGCTGTTTTAAGAAATGTAGGCAGTCACTGGTTCTTAATGAATTATATAAAATTAGAGTGTAGTCAATATTTGATTTCTTTTAAAAATTTATCCCTTTTCATGAAATGCAACAGAATCATTTATGTATTGAATCCCAGCGTGATAGATTATATAGGAATAGTGTATTTAATACTGGAAAACTATCATATAAATACAAATTGCATTTTTTTTCATTAGCTAGTCTAGCTTTCATTTCAAGGAAAAAATACTCAGTCAATTATAAATGAGGGTGTGCTTTCATCGGAGAGTGAAATATGTAATTTTTTTCAAGCCTCAACCATGTATAATGAAATCTCTCTTTTGAAATCCAGTCTTAAGATGGATTTTGAAGCATACTGACATTTAATAAAATCTTAGTTAAATTAAAATATGTTCAGTTATTTCAAATCTCTATTTAAATCTAGGGTAATTTTCTACATCCTGCACAGGAGACGTCTTTGGCAAATAGTTACTATTAACCAGTGATTGTAAAGTGATAAGAAAGAAGAAATTTTAATGTTTGAGTACATTTCAGTTGGTAACATGAGTGTTTTGTGCTAGATCTGTCAGACACTGGCTCTTCCAAGAGGATCTGTAGCAGTGATACTGTCTAGGTTACTAGAAGAAGGATCAAAGACACCAGGCTGCCATTTCAAATTCAGACTCATGCCCTGCTTCTGTGACTCGCTTATGTTTCTGCAGCCCTTGGCTAGTAGTTTACCATGATGGTTGGTTGGCCTCTGTGAAATGAAGTGATAGTCTGTCCCAAGTCCTGTCCATTGACTGAGAGTCTATTAAATGGTCTAGCAAGTGGGTGATCATGGATACCATCAGGTTCTGGTTGAAGCAAAATGACAGAATAAGCTGAAGTTTATACTGTCAATACCTTTGTAGTAATTCACTGTTGTCAGTGCTGTTAACTTGACAAATGAAGCTTGTAAAGGAAACGTATTAAGTACTGTAATTCAGCATGAAAAACAATGACTAATAAACAAGAGAAGGCTTTTCACTGTTTACTGGGGTTTACGAATGTAGCTTTGATTTCTGTTGTTAAAACTGTTTAATACTGGACCCTGATGAATAATTAAAAAAACCCCATGTATTACTAACACACTACTAATCATACTTTGCATATCCTGATTTGAAGTCATGAAGAAAACAGTCACTTTCAATTTCAATTTCCATAAAATGTTATTTGTCTAATTCCAGTAAGCGCTGAACACAGCTGTGGAAGGAAAAACTAGCCAAAGACCTCCAGTTATAAGTTCACTAAGGCTGTATTTCCTATTGTCCTGTTAGATGCTTTTGCCACAGTGTTCCTGATTCTTTTTAAAGGGCCGCTTGAGGATGCCATTGAGGATGAAGAAGAGGAGTGCCTGTCTGAGGAAAATGATACTGTCTCAAAAGAAGACTTTCCATTGGAGGAAAGCTTTTCTGCAGAGTTTGAGCCTGAAAATCTGAACTGTGAAGAAGTGGAATACTTTTGTAATAAAGGTAATCATTGTAGCCCACCTCTTAAGGAAATACTGGCCAGATTCTGCCCAATTGATCAAAAAGATTTTTTGTTGTGGTTGTTGTTTGAAATGTACAAAAAGTCCTGTTAATACAGTACCTTAAAAATAGAGAAAGTCACTTGTGGAGTTAAGTCTGGCAAGGAGTAAATATTGAAATATGTTGGAAAATGTACATTTCAGGGAGGTGAATCATCTTGCCTTTAATATTTTCCTCCAAGAATGTTATTCTCTATATATTTGACTGTAGAGAACAGGCCTCAGAAGTCAATTATTATCAGATCCAAAGCCAGCAATGCAGCCTGTCTGCTCATTGCTTCTTTGCGTAGGAAACATTGCTTGAATACCAGATTGTGTGTATGATTCCAGTATTAAAATAGAGCTTATTATGGAACTTACTATGCATCGTAGAAAAGTAGTGATTTGTGAAAGGATAACTTTTAAAGTTGCAGGTGCCTTTTTGATGCATTCGTTACTTGCAAATTATTGAAGGTAGAGGTATTTTAGCATAAACTACACCAATTCATTCTTTCCCAGTGTTCAGTCTGCAAGGGTGTGCTGTTTCCCACTCGCCTCACAAAAAGCACACTATTGTACTGTTACTTAGAACTCTTATTTAACTCTTTGCCAGATTTCTGCTTGATTGCTTTATTATTTGTCTTCTGCAGGTAAGGATGCCTATCAAATAGCTGGAGTTGTTGTGGTGATGTTCTTCTGTTATTCCACAACCCCCTCAGGCATTTGGATATTGATGATTTCTTGTCTGTCCTTTCCCAGATACTGATGTATATTTTCTCATGATAGCTTGATATGGTCCTGTTTTTGTATTATTTTCATCTGTCTTTGACAAAGTAGAATAAATCTGTTTGAAGAGTCAAATGTTATGACTACAGAATGTTGGTCTTTCCTAGAGTCTGTAGTTACCAGTGGAGATGGCATAAAAATGTATTTTCTGCATGTCCTTTAAGTAGCTTACAAACTTTTGAAAATATAATTTACTTTTCGTTCTACAGGTTCTTGATACTTAGTTAATGTCATAAGAGATCAAAGTCAATCTAGTCAACAGCTTAGACTTTAGCTGCTGCAAATCTTACTGTGAAGGAAGACCAGATTATGAAGAGAAATGCTTTACAAATGGGGAGTTAAGTGCTCTTATAACTGTACTGTAAAAAAATACTTCAATTACTGTGCATTTACTTGTTCACGTGCCTCTCAGGCATCATTTTCCTTAGCTGAGAGAAAGTATCATTCCTGTTACTGGTATTACTAAATAATTATTTAAACCACTATTTGGATACTTACACTGGCGTCTCTTGAGTTCCTTCTGTCAGCAGTGGGAGGCTATGCACCAGTATTAGTTCATATGAGTTTGATGTAGTAATTTCTCTGTGTTTCTTAATGCATTTCTAGGGTACATGAATGGAAATACTACTGTTTTGGGTGAAATCCAGAAAAATACATTTGTGTTTGTTTGTTTATAGCAATGAATATTGCAAATTCATGTTGAATTTGAGGATACCTTGGCACTTTTTCTTGAATGGACACCTCTTTCAGAAAAAAACAGTGAATCCACTGAATATTATATTAAACAAGATCAGGAAATTAAATGGGAATACATTTAAATCTGAATCTTGATTATCATATGTCTTATTAAGGACATCTGCTGATTCTTGAAGCTGAATACTTTTGACTCCCGAGCAGTTATTTTTCCAAGTGTATTGTAGTTATAAAAAAATCTTGAACTCATCCACTGCAACTGCTGCAGAAGAAAAGTTGAAAAGGAAATTTCTGAGGATGAAGGGGCCCATAAAACCCTAATCTACTTCCAGCCGAGGCAGTGTGACAGAATGTCCCACTTTGAAGTAAGTTGAGACTATCCTTCGAAAAGGGTGGAGTGGGAGAATAGATATGTTTTTATTATGCTAGATATATTGGTTTTTATTATTGTCTCGTCTTCCGTTGGATGTCCTTCATGTGTGTCCCCATGTTCTTCAGCGTCACATCTTAAGTGTAGTTAGCATGAGGCCAGGTATGGTTTTTCTGAGTATTAAACCGAAGAAGACAAAACTAATCTGGAAAGCAAATAATTTTTTTGTGCCCTTTCTTAGTGAAAGGGTTTGTGACTGTATTATATAGTATATACTAAAAGTGAGACTGATTGTTGTGATTTTTTCATGAATCTGTTAATCATTCATAGCCTGTTCTTTTTCCTTTGTATTGGTTTGGTATTGAAATTAAAAGATGGCATGAGAAATAAGCTGTTTTTTAAAAAGGATACTTTTTCTTTATACATTGTGAATGAAGGCTTGAACATGACATATGTACCAAATAGGTTAGAGAGCAAATAAATGCATTCTAATTTCTGTTTTGAGGGCCAGACTTTCTGATTTTTGCTTTGCTCTTTGACAGTATTGGCAACCTGTAAACCACAGATATATTCAAAGGAGGGAAAAAATAAATGTACATCTGCATTTTCTCATGTGACAAGTTTCTCTTTCCCAGAAAATATCAGGATTAGCACATAAGTCCTTTATGCCATCTCTGAATTCTCCTCTTGCTAGCATGGATCATTAAAAGTTCTAGAACGTAAGGGGATTTTTTTGGATATAAATCTTCATCTATCCTGGCTCGCTATTTCCTTTGCTGGAGTTTCCTCCTATCTGATCTAGAACAAGAGAACAAGTGAGTAGTGGGGCTTTCTGCAGGAATCAAGAGACATGGGCAACAAATGGCACAGCTGATAGGGACAAGCTGTTTGTGAGGCTTCATACTTCCTCAGCTGTGAAAAGCCAAGCATCCCCTTAAACCAGAGGCTTTTAACTATCCAAACTAGGCACTGACAGCAAAAATTTACTGAACTCACTATTCAGATGAATGAAAGAAGAGGACTTAAAGGTTCACAACTTGATAACTTTGGCTTTTTGACTGAAGAGATTTTCCAGTCAAGCTGTGTCTGATCATACTATAAGCAGGGAGCAGTCTCTTCCTGTCTAAATTGCAAACAGCTAACCTTTATAAAGCCATAGTTGTCATTCTCACCTTATTAATTTGGGTTTGTGAGATTGACTCAGCAAAATAGTTGCTAGAATTAGAAGGTGAAGGCAAAAGCCTCCGCAAAGTGTGAAGCAAATTAATCACATTGATTGAGCTACGTGTCATTTTACATCTTCTCCGTTTTCAAAACGATGACTTTTGGCTATTATTTTCACTTCTCCTTTTACTCACTAATGGCTTTTATGACAAGGAATCTGGAAAATTCCACCTCCCCCTCAGGTTTGCAATACCACAAAACCAGAATTAACATTGCTACATGTGAATAATTATTCCTGTGTAGCCTTCATTTACACTCAAATCTGAAGAGGTGAACAGTGTTTAAACATGTAAATATTAAACGCAAAAATGGAAATTAGAATCCTAGTATTCATCAGGAATCAGTTTAAGCATGTAACTGTGAATTTTAACCTTTGGATGAAGTTTCCCATCCAAGAAGGAATATTTGTTAGACCTTCAGAATAGTTGGCAGTTAGAAGTTTTATTTGTTCGCAATTTTGACAGTGAGGTTAGGGGAAAGGGAATATTTTAGTAAAAACAATAATAATAACAACTCAGTCATAGTATTCTTCCACTACAAAGCTGCACTAGTCTCAATCCTTGGAGAAGAAATTAAAACTGGTAGGTTGTAGCCTTGGTGATAATGCATTGCATTTTGTCAATTTGTGGATAGTATTTACAGATTAACTTTTATAGGTAGGAATAAAAAAATGAGGTGATGCTAACAGACATTAGGAGTGAGCTGGAGGCATGATGGGGCTAATAAAAGTAGGAAAGTATTTACAAAAAGGGGGCATAAGCAGCAGAACAATACCAAAGCCACAGAGTTGGAGATGATGGGATGAAAAGCGAAGTACAAAAGTCAGGTTCTCTTGAACTTGAACTATGGCTGTGAAATAGTTTTATCATTTGCTTTTTAGTCTCATCGCTGTCATCCTGCCTAAATACTGTCAGGAAAAATAAAAAACATACTCTCATCCATTACTTGGAAAGTTTGCCATACTCATAGGACAGTGGCACTTCTCCTCTCTGTGAAGAGCAGGGAGAATAGGAGCCTTGTCCACTTCATAAGAATGGGATCTGGCTAAACAAATTGCAGTTCCTTGTGACCTTCTTAACAGATGTGTTTGATGAGGGATTAACTTTCAAAGAAAAAGTTACCTTGAACAATGAGAGAGATCACTTGAGATTAGTAGATAGTTAAGTAGCTGTGTTCAGAGAAGGAAAGAGGCAAGAGAAGAAGCTGGAGGAAGGACTGGAATCAAGATAGAAAATGTGGGACTGTTTCCAGAAGAAAGAGGCAAATGGTCGAATGTACATATTGGACAATTAAAGAAGACCTATCCGTTTCTTGCTGCCATGCTTACCAGGACAATTTTGTTGAAATATCCTGTTCTTCAATTGTAGCTTCTCATTGTTGCTTCATCATAAGGCAGCATTGGCACCAGCCCTTGCATGGAAGGATATTCAGTGGCTGTAACACTGCTGGTGACAGTTTGGAAAGCAAATGGCTTCTGTTCCTTCTGTTAACTATGTTTCAGTTGGTGACATAGGAAGATATGGGGGATACATAGGGTGGCATGAAGACTGATTGTTTTATGATGCAGTGCTTTTAGGATCTATAGCACAAAGTGCTATGTATGCCTGTAGCAAATCAGTGTTGATGCATGGTTGCAGTTCACAATACATTGTTTGTCTTTATTTGTGGGGGAAGAGGGAGTTGAGGGGAATCCAGTGCTGTCTGAAACTTGTACACAGTTCTAAGCAAGAGCAGAACTTGGGAAATATTTGGGCTTCTGCATACTGAGTATATACCTGCTGCTGTATTCTCGTATTATACTTAGCCAGGAGGGGATGAGCTCAGAACCTGATCCAGGGTTTCTGCTTGTGTATTTTGCCAGTCTCTTGCCAGACCAGCTTAGGACTGGAATTTTTTATATTAAACCATGTGACCTGATTGTGCAGCCGGGCTTGAGATACAGGGAAACAGCTGCAGTGTGGTTCTCCATATAAGAAAAAGCATATACAAAGCTAAGTTCTACTGTGCATTAATCTTTCCTTTCATACTTCATGTGCAAAGCTATCATGCTACCATCTGTAATACCAGCCAAACTCATAACACCCTAAAAATGATTTCTGTCTGTCCTGTTTTCCTCTGTGACTTTGGGTGTGTATGCCTGTGTGTATGTATGTAAATATTCCTCACTTCTTTCATGCCAGGCATGTAATGGCTAACAATATGCTTGCTATTTTCTTTTTCAGGATTAAAACATAGAGTTATGCCTTTCTCCCTTGCTCCCCTTCCTCCCGCCCCCCCCTTTTTTTTTTAAAACCAGAAACCATTTAATCAATAATGTTTCTTTCATTTTCAGTAATGGATTTCATGACAAATTTCTACCTCTTTTGCTATAGCAAGTGGAAGTAGGATCAGCATAAGGCAGCTATACCATAATCACTTTGAGCTCAATAAGGAGATCTTTACAGGCAACTTTGTTCTTATTTCTTAACGGGATTAAGAAGCTCAGCTCTTTAAATTCTTGCATATAACACTGACATTTTCAGGGTGTGTTTGGACCAGGGAGTTCAAAGAGAAAGGAATAAAAAAGAAAAGCCAATATGACTTTGTTTTTTACCTTGCTGGAGGAGCTGTTTGTGCAAATCGCCTATAAGCTTATTGACCTGAATCTTTGACTCCTTGTTTTCTCTGGATTTGGCTGGAGTGTAGACACTGATAGAGCAGTGATAGAGGTGATTGCACAGCCCTCGGCTTTAGTTGGCACCAGACACCCCCCCTCCTTGTGCCTGACATTATCTTTCCTCGGCAATACTTCTGTTCTCTTGGAGCACATTCCTTTTTTTTTATTATTATTTGCTTGGTTTTGTTTCTTTTTAAATTTATCTTAATTCGTTACATTTTATTTATGTAGACTTTCCAAATAAATACAGGACACATTAATTCCTTTCAGTAAGCGGAGACAGAAGGCATGTATGTGTACTGATGTATTTTCATGTCCTAGGACAACAAGAATCTGACTAAGAAATCACAGTGCTACTCCTTCAAAAAATACAATAGTTACATATACAATAGTTGCCTCTTTTGTTGCATGTTTGTGAACCTGTGTTGGGATGTTGTGTCCTCCAGAGTGAGGGTTCCTATGCATTCATCTATATCCCATTCAGCTGGAACAGTTGAATCCTGTGCATTTTCACCAGATGCTGTATATGGGCAAAGAAAGGAAGGGGGTTCTCTGATAATAGCCTTTGAGGGGTGATGGGTCAGAATTAGACTGGATCCTGTCAGGATGAAAGGAGACTTTTTTCTTCTGAATATCAGAATTTGCCTTGAGCGTTACCTTTCTTGCTTTCTCAATTTCCTCTTACTGGAGCTCTGAGGACCACCTGTTTTCTTGCTAGAAGAGAGGGAGATATTTGAAAATGCTGGAGTGAGTTTTCTGACCATTCACTTGAAAGCATAGAAGAGCTTCAAGGATAACAAATACAAGATTGTCTGTCCTGTACTCTTTTCTATATACTGCTAACCCTTGTGGAAATCCATCAAACTATATTTTTAGTCCAACTGAAATCCATCGACTTTAGTGGATAAAAACTTGACCTGAGTTTGCCAAGCAAACTCTTCTAACAAGAAATTGGATAATTTGTCATCAAACAGAAAACTGTATCACAAAAAAAAACAAGCAAGCCATGTTTCAAAAAGTAAATACATAGATCCAAATAGAAAATATTATTTTAACTCTATAGAATTATAAAGTGAGAGGAACACTTAAATAGCTTACTCAACTTTGACCAGTTTATCAAAGCAGCTTCAGCCTTTTCAGTCAGCACATTTTGGTTTTCTTAAGAACAATGAAATTCAGAATTCTATCACAGCTATCAGGAAAGGGATTATTTGGTTAAAACAAGTGGAGCAGTGTCCTCTTTCTAGAAAGTCACAAAAATTGAACTTGGATTGACATAAATTTGAGCTTAAATTAGACAGGATATGAATTGCAAACTAGTAAAGGTAATCTTTAAAATATGAAATGCAGAAATAATAAATTTCAGTACATGTTCTTAGTTCATGTGTATTATACAGCTGTTTCTAATTTCATTTATAAAGATGTCCATTTTGCCCTTTTGTCTGATTTGGTGTTCTTGACGCAGAAATTCTAAATACTTCTGTAGAGTTCTGAGATGTTCCCTGAAAAAATTGCTGTCAACCGATGTCCAAAAAGCAGAGTTGCTCACTGGCTGTGTCCTGTATAAGGCAGCGCTGAGGTTATTTGCAAGGTTCCATGGGATATAGACCTATAGGGCAGGGGGGCCCAAGGCTGTTGGTTGATATACAAGGATCTCCTACTACAAGCTCAGGAGTGTTGCATCCCAACTAGAAGGAAGTGCAGCAGGAGGGCCAGGAGACCTC
>WYDI02012623.1:0-11937 GCA_009867235.2 Psittacus erithacus
TATTCCTTGAATCTTATATTTAAATATAATATTTAAATCTGTTTCTACTTACATTTCCTTGAAAAAACTTTATTTGCTGAGCAATATCCCCACCTCAGACATAGCTTGTGCACTTAACCAAGTAATTGTTTTCGGGCAGCCTTCTCTGAGAACCTGCTTTCTCTTTCGCAAATGTCTTTCTGTACATTTCCTGTGCATGTGAGAAAGTTTTCAGTGGTTTTGACTGTGTCCCACTGGGTTGATACCCTTAGACATGAAGATGCAAGATCCTCTTGCATCCATGCAGGCTTCCTCTGAGCCCTGCCTACATGAAGAGCAGATTCGATATGACAGACAGATGTCTCAGCCTGTGCAGTACAGAACTCTGCTACTGCTGGTTTATTCTGGAGACCTGCCTTCAGTAAAGTGAAGCACTCCTCAGCCTCTCCTTGTTTTTCTTTTTTTTCCCTTCTATTATTTTAGTATTAACTTCCTTGTGTTTGAACACAGGAATACAATTTGAGCATTTGGTTAAAATTTCAGGTGACCAAGTTGAGCTTTCTTCATAAGAACTTATTCAAGTTTCTAGTAACATTAAAAAAGTTATATCTGCCCTTAGATAGCAGATTATCTTATTTCTCAGTGTTCAGCTTCCGTATCTTAGTTTCATGATTCTTGGAAGCTGCCTCAGTTTATTGTCATCTGCTTCTTAGTCAACGAATTCACTGCATTGCTGACTGGTTTTCTTGCTCTTTGTTACAGTTTTTTAATTTCCACCTCTTTTCTCTTTTTAAAAATTACTATTATTTTTATATGTTTCATGTTTTATTTAGCCAGTATTAGATTGGGCTGGCTTCTCTCCTACTTTGACTTGCTTAGAAGGCAACTTTTCCGCTTCTTTCACAGCTTCTCCTCACATTACTTTCTTCCAGAAGGCAGCAGGGCAGACACTAATTGAAGCATATGTAGCTTAATACCATAGGTGCAATTTAGTGGAAGTTTGTTTTATTGCTCTCCTCTGAAGTTAGGCCACCTGAGCTATTGCCAGCTCATGCTGAAAGTGTTTTCCAATCCAAATGACATTTCCCAGATGACCAGATGAAAAGTAAAATAAATTAAGCAACTAGCAAGCAGATTCAGAAAACAAACAAAAACAAACAGTGCAACCACAAATTTTATTTGCTGTCTGTGTTTGGACCAATTCCAAAAGTGCTCTCCATGTTTTATTCAGCTAGGAGCTGTCGGGACATGTCTGCAGCTAGTTGGAGTTAGGAGCTGATTGCCTTGACAAGCTGTACGTCCTGGCACTACAACCTGCTGTTTACAGCAAAGAACTCTAGATGAATTCCTTGGCATACTGGTGATTCAGCTGAATATAAACCCACTTCTGGGGAAGTCCTGACACTTCAGTTTTAAACATGGTATTAATTTATGACTCCCCCAGTTTGTGAAACATTGTCTCAGATAGCATTAGCTTGTGATCTGCCACTGCACTTTGGAGAACCCAGGCTGGCCACCTGGCCTGACCTCTGTTAGTATCAACTTAACAATAGGCAATTCACTTACCTTGTGCAAATGCCTCGCTTTTGACAGGGAGGTTAATTAAAAGCTGAATTTATGAGAATCCAAGCATATAAATTTTCTGTATCACAGGCCTCAACAGCTATTTCTCTTACATCTGTTTCAGTGCTACAAGAAATAAGTTTATTACTAGCTTTAGACAAAGAGTAATTATGATAACTTGGGGATTGCCCCAATTACAGCTTGAAGGATCCCTTTTTTGCTGACAAAGATGACAACTTTTAAGGGGCTTTTAAGAACTTGGAAGTGATAAAGTGAGGTGCTCTTCCTTAAAAGGTCTCTTCTCAGTATTATGAAGCAGAACTAAGTCTAATGAAAATAAGCAGGTGTTCCTGCTTCAGAAGGATGTTCAAGCATACAGCTAACAGGCAGGGGAGGAGCTACTTGTCTTCAGACAAGTTAAGTGCTTGTATGGCTTGTGGGACTTATAGGAGTACAAGTTACTAATGTACACCTGATCATAAGAACAATCTGCAATATACTCTGGAACCCAAAACCCTCTACAGCTTTTCTGCTGTTCATGGCAGCAAAAAAGGGGTTCAAAATTGTTAGGATCCATCCTGACAAATGATGGCAAAGCCAAACAGCTTATATCCTTTCCCTGAAACCTTGCCAAACGAAACATTCACTCGTTCAAAGCCCTTAACTCTCAGAACTTCTTCACCCATAAGTATGCTAAGGCTGTGTACAAGCAAGAGAATTTTTATTACATAAAAATAACCACACTCAGGAACTTGCCCAAAAAATACAGAAAAATACAGAGATCAACTTTGACAGAAGCTTATCTGCATCCAACTCCCTTTGTGTGATTTCCAGACGGCATCCATCTTATCACTTGTTATGGAAGTCATGCTGGTGTCCTAAATGTGTCTGTCAATCATCTTGCTGTGCTTAATACTGATGTGGGCTTGTCCTAGTTAGAATTCTCAATGTTGTAAGAAGATCCTTCTCTCAGGATTTCCTAGGAGCATTTACTTTGGAGAAAAAAAAAAAAAAAAATCAATCTTTTTTTAGTCACTCTAGTAGTTTTCCATGTCCTCTCACCAAAAAGTATGAGGTCTGCACTGAAAGGATATACTTCTGGAGCATTCTTAATTTCGGATAGTTGCTTGTTGCTTAGATGTTAATTGCTTGTTGCCTGTGTAGATAAGTAAAACTATTTCTTTCCTGTTCTTCCTGTGATACTTCTCTATGCATTCAGGTGTACCCTTTGATTTCTGTTATTGAAGAAAAAAATTATTTTGCACCGAGTAATATTTTTAACAGATAAGGACATCTGGAATAATTAAGATAATCCAAAGAATCCAGCTACTTGCTATAGTTACCTTTTTCATGACTAGTTGTGCAGAAATAATACTGCAGTTTGGGTAATGTGCATCACACCTCTAAATCTGGAAAAGCCATCAGCGGCTGGTGCCGCTCTATGTGAGTATGGCTTGTGTCCAAACTACTAAGTCCTCCCAGTACCTAAGCTGCCATACAGAGCTCACGGACCTACTGCATATGGGGATGGTCCGTAAGTGGAAAGGCATCATTGAATCATATGCGTCAGCTCTGTGAAGAAGCACTTCAGTTTTGCATTGCTGGGCTCCTTATAGCATTGTGCTCCTTACTGCAGCCAGAGTGTGGTCTAGACACATCTGTGTAAACTAGGTGCAGAAATCTATTTGAACCTGACATACTGAGGTTATTCATTTGGGTTCAGAGTAATGAGAAAGTGCTTACGTGGCTTCTAGACTTTGACCCCAAAGGCAATGTTCTACATTCATACTGTCCGGTACCCAAGCTAGTAAGATATGCATAAAACCAGACATATGTCTCTGCACCTGTAGCACTCTTCCTACGTAAGACCAGCAGAAAGTGTCAAGAAGATTATATACCTTCCAGCCACTCCTGGTGACCTGCTTAGCTCTTTACCTGTTTTGCATTCATAAAGCTTGCTATGGTCTTTTCTCTTCTACTGTTTCCTGTTAAGCTGTTTTGCTATTGCTGCTATTCTCCCCATTCATAGGGAGTTCTCTTGGGTTTTTGTGTTTTGCCCTTCGCAGCTGCTGGTCTGAAGCTGAAGCAGCTTTTCAGTTATAGCTGAAACATTGTTTCTATCTTCTACTAGCGGACTACTAGAGAGGTGTCTATTGGCTCATTTAAGCGAGCTTCTAGTTACATGCTAGTGTCATGACCACGTTCAACAGCCAATGGGGCATGTACATTTGCCTATAATTATTAGATTTTCCACAAATGTCTTTTTCAGACATACTCTGGAGAGTTTTTCATGACATTTTATGTATCTGCAAATTGAGGTCTGTGAACCAACAGCGCATTCACACAGCAAAATCTGTCTTAACCATTCACCATTTTGATTAGATTCAGAACCAGTCCAAACGTGCCCAAAGTTTAAAACTAACTATCCTTGTTATTCTGCACTGAAATTGCTACCTAGGCACTAGATGTCATCCCTAAAGACCTCAAGGAACACATGCTGTAGCAAGTTATAACAGGAACCTTTACTTTTTCTGTTTTTAAAACAGGTTTTCAATACTGCATGTTTGGATTTCTGATCTAGAAATACACTCTAGTGGATTTTTTATTGAGGGGTTCTCCCTAAGTCAATTCTTGCTCTGCTTCCAACAGCACTGTGACAGTGCTGGGAGGTTTCTGTTACAGAAGTTCTGAAAGTGGACAGCAGTGATTCCTGTTCTGATGTATCATTTGCTTAAACTGGCCCACCTGCTAAGAGTTATTTTAAGGATATTAAAAGTGGTCTATTTTACCAGACATTTTACTAGTTTTCCTCATTAATCTCACATTGTTCAATTCAGTTTTCATTACTGATGTGATCTACAGGACTTCTCAGGACCTGGCTTTCTTCTGTGTTTTGGCAAAAGGCCATTGCATTCTTTAGAGTAAGCTGATGTCCTGTTGAGGCCAGCTTGGCTCCCAGATTTCTTTCAGCACTGGGACTTGTTTTATGCACTTGCAAATCCTCTGAGCATAGAAGTGTTGGGTGAAGATGAAAATATTATGTCCTCCCTAGCAACAGAGCTACTTGGGGTTTATCACTTGGGAATGACCTGCTAAAAAACATTATTATGCATTCCCAAATCCTCCCTCCTAGACTGTGTCTTTTGGGGAAGGTGATGGTGGGTTAACTGTGGTTAATCTCATAACTCTCATGGAAAATCATATAAATAACTGGATAAACATTCCCCCCCCCCCCCCGCTGCTCCCCAAATTTAAACACTTGTAGTATCTCAGTCAGAGATCAGATCTCAGTCATAGATCAGCTGGATTATGCTGGTTTTGTCTGGGATAGAGTTCATTTTCTCCATAGTAGCTGTTCTGGGGCTATGTTCTGGACTTGTGCTGGAAACAGTGTTGATGATACAGGGATGTTTTTGTTACTGCTGAGGAGTGCCCACAGAGTCAAGGCCTTTTCTGCTCTTCACCCCACCTCACCAGTGAGTAAGCTGGGGTGCACAAGGAGTTGGGAGGGGATGCAGACAGGACAGCTGACCCCAAGTGACCCAAGGGATATTCCATACCATGTGGAGTCATATTCAGCATATAAAGCTGGGGGAAGTAGGAAGAGGCAGATGTTTGGGATGATGGTGTTTGTCTTCCCAGGTAACCATTGTGTGTGATGAAGCCCTGCTTTCCTGGGGGTGTCTGAATAACCTGCCTGCTGATGGGAAGTGCTGAATGAATTCCCTATTTTGTTTTGCTTGTGTGTGTGGCTTTTTACCTGTTCAACTGTCTTTATCTCAACCCATGAGTTTTCTCACTTTTACCCTTCTGATTCTCTCCTCATCCCACCAGGAGGTGAGTGAGCAGCTGTGAGGGGCATAGGTGCTGGGTAGGGTTAATTGACAACATGGATGAAGATACGAGTTCCCAGATCACCTGGACAAAGGCCTAGTAAAACCTTCATAATTTAAGTAAGTTATACTTGCAAAGCACCTCCAAAGGGATGTATTTGCTAAGCTTAGCAAGACATGTAAGCCGACTATATTGTAAGGCATAAAGCAAATGTTAATTTCTGTAAAACTGCAGTCATGATCCTTTTTCTATAGTGACGTGCTACCTGCACAAGTTGTGGGACTAAATTGCATGCAGACATCAATTTCATCCCCGCTAATGCAAAAGGTTTGCGCAGTATACAAGTGTGGGATTTGGTGTAGATTGATTTTAAAAGGAAAACTCATGAAGAATGTTAATCTCCAGCACAGTTCTCTCTACTAAAAAGGATGTACAGAGTTCTGCTTTCTTGAACATACAGAGAATCAGACAAATTGGCAGTTTTCATCACCAAGCTCCTTCTCACCAAACACCCTACAAATGTCTCTTCTCACGATCACACTGCTATGTTTGTTTAGACTGCTCTGAGGTCTGTCTACTTCTTTCACCATCTGGACTATCTCCCATCCTTCCAGATGCCACTGGATCAAAACAGCTCTTAGAAAGAACTGTTCCTCAGAAACTTCTGAGAGCTGTCATTTTTATTTCTTTTAGGCAAGGATATTACCAGTGCTTTGGGTAAGAAGGACACCTTAATCTCTGCTGCCAACTCAGATAAAGGAACTTGTAGACTTCTTGCAAATCTCTCAAATGAAAAATGAAGATTGCTTCCAATTATTTCAACTTGGTTTAATCCATCTTGTAATCATATTAAATGACCAGGTTTTCCACAGTTTAGCCTACTATATAGCAATTATGTCATTTGCTATATGTTCATTAGAAATTTTCAGCTCAAGGACAAGCCCAGATTAATTCCTCATACTTCATTTATTCTTGACTGTCATTCTTACCCTGTGTCTTCCATTCTATGCCTGGAAATCAGATTCAAATACCACCACCACCAATGGAGCCCCTACTACATGCTGCAATTCCATTACTCAGATGAATAAAAAGAAATGCCCTTAAATATTTATGACCTAAATAAATAAGTAAATAAATAAATAAATAGAAACGCCCTTTATGCTGTGACAGCTAGTGCTGTCACAGCTTGGAATGGGAAACCTCTCCAGCCCATTAGACAAGCTATTGCCCACTCCAGCACCTGAAATTATTTCAGACTTGCTGATTACCAGTACACCCAGGAGCTAGTAACCTCTGAACCCAGCAGCTCAGAAAATTTTCAATCCACCTCAATGTCTACTCATCTACAGCATACCTGAAAAGCTTTTCTATGAGGATCTTACAGGAGAAAGCCCTGAAAGTCTTGCTGAAGTCCAGGTAGACACTATCCACTGCTCGCGTCTTGTCTACCAGGCCAGTACATGCCTTAAAATACCTGTGATCAAGAGATTTTGAAAGTTAGATAATCCACTATTTCATAGATTGAAGAGTTTTACAGGGAAAGCTTATATGGCCAGATCCCTTCTTAAACAAGAGACATTTGTATTTAAATCTGAGAAGATTTAGATAGTCTTGAATGCCCAGATATAGGGTATTTTTTCTGTATGAGGAAAGAAGCTGTTATCACATTCTTGTTTCTTGGTAATAAAGTGATTGCACATCGGTGCAGCTGACAAAACCAAGCAACCATATCCCTACACAAGTTGTAACATTTCTGCACATATGAATAGAACAACAACCAGATCCCAGAAGGATCTGTCACGCATGGAAACTTAAGCCAGTGCATTTACATTGAAAATAAAAATCAAGACAGTTCTAGAAGAAAAATATTTTTAGTTGGAAAGGGTACAATAAAAGAAGAAAGCATCTACCTTTTTTTTAGCCAAAAAAAGAGAGCAACATATGGTGAAACTGTCTAAGAAAGTTTGAAGGCTTTAATGGGTGGGAAAAGTGAAGAAAGCAGAACCAGAATATAAATAGCAGGCTCCACAAACTGAAAAACTTGCTAATGAAGGTCAAGCCCAGCTCCTACAGAGGATTAAAAAAGAACGATCCCTCAGCCTAATCCACAAACAGGTAAGAAACCCTGGGGGCCTGGGCAACCCCACTCACCTTTTGGAATTACATTACTGAGAGCAAATGCATTAGATCCATGTAAAAACCCAGAGGAAAGTACCATTATTTCAGCAAAGCTTTCCATGGATCCAATTTCACTAAGCTTCAGCCTACCTGTTGAACTGTTACTATTGAGTAACACTAGAGATATCTCAATATTCACAGAATCATAAAACATCAGGTTGGAAAGGACCTCAAGGATCATCTAGTCCAACCTTTCTAGGCAAAACATGACCTAGACTAGATATCCCAGCACCTTGTCCTGGCAAATCTTCAAAGTGTCCTGTAGGCAGGTAGGGCAACCTACCACTTCCCTGGCGGGATTATTCCAATGGTTGATTGTTCTCATTGTTAAAAGTTTTCCCCTAGTGTCCAATTGGAATTTCCTCAGCAGTAAGATGTACCTTTTAAACACTGGGACATGGTGATAAGCTCTCCCCTGAGCCTTCTTTTCTCCAGGCTGAATATAACCAGTTCTCTCAGCCTTTCCTCATACATCAGGCTCCCCATCCTTTGATCATCTTTGTGGCCCTTCTCTGGACCCTCTCCAGCCTGTACACAACTTCTTCACCAAAATTGAACACAGTATTCCAGGTGTGGCCTGACAAGAGATGAGTTGAGCAGTCTGATGACTTTTTTACCTCACCTGGAAATGCCCTTGTTGATGTAACCTAGCATCACATTGCATTTCTTTGCCACAGCAGTATTCTGTTCACTCATACTGAGTCTGTTGTCCACCAGGACTCACAGGTCATTTTCCAAAGAGCTGCTCTCCAGCCAAGTAGATCCCAGCCTATGCTGCACTCTTGGATTGTGTCTAGCCAGGTCCAGACCTCAGACTTGCGCTTGTTAAACTCCATAAGGTCCTTGTTAGCCCACTCTTCCAGCCTAACGAGGTCTTCCAGCAGTGTGGCTCTCCCTTACGAAGTGTCCACTTCCCCAGTCAGTTTGGTATCATTCACAAACTTGGTCAGGGTACATTTGATCCCAACTTCCAGGTAATTTATGAAGATATTGAGCCCAATATGGATCCCTGGGGAACCCCACTAGTGACAGGTCACCAGCTGGAAAATGAGCTATTTCCCAGCACCCCCTGGGTGCAGCCTGCCAGGCAGTTCCCTACCTGCTGCATAATATTCTAACAACTTGCTGTTGACAGTGAGATAGTGACCTGGGACACAACATAATTTCCATGTTCTGTGACTGAGTCTTCCATGAAATCAAACAGCACAAGGTATTACAGTAGTACCATTACTGCCCTGACAGGATGGATCACATAAACCTAAGCTGAACCTCACAGCTTATTACTCTCTATCCGTGTTACTTAATTTGTACCAAACTATGTGAAAATCATACAACTTTTACTTGTTCTTTGGGTTTTTTTTTTAGAGGGAGGGGGGAGTAGGGGTTTTGAAGTCCCCTGCTAGACTCCTTTTGCTTCCATCTTCCTCTCTGTTCTGGCTGCATCCCTTAAGTTCTCAACTAAGCCCAATATCTGCTTTCTATCTCTTTCTTTATCCATTGTGTCACACATGTTTGTGTTTGGGTTTTTCTTTTGTTGATTTATAAAAAAAACTTAACAGCTCTGTAAGGTTTCTGCAATATGCCTACCTGAAGGGTGACTGCTGGCCAAGCCTGCTCTCCAAGGTCTGTAAGAAGAGATTACACATAGTCAGAATTATATCTAATATTCCACTCTAGTCAAAACACTGTGTAAGGTACATCAGAACTGTGCAATGATCTTTGCTGAAGCTGATGATAATGGTGTAATTAGAAGACAGGCAGTATGCATTCTGTTACAATAGATAACACCCTTGAATGAAAATTTAAATGCATATTAAATCCTAATTTTTAAGTAGGACTTTAATACAACAGCAAATTCCTCAAATCACCTCTACTTTCCTGCTCCCTTAATTTCAGTTATTCAGCCTGGTATCCTTACAATTTCTCTATCTGCACTCTTCTATCCTCTTTTTCCTTTAGGACTACATCAAATCTTTATCGATCTTGCAACTAACAGGCAAGCCCAAACCATTATCAATTGCAGACTTAAAGTCAGTTTCAGCAGTTTTTTAAATCTACATTATATTAAGTTGTGAAACTTCGCCAAATGCAGAACTGAGAGTAAGAAGTTAAGGTGCACTTCAAAATCTGTTGTAGTAGAAAGTTATCAGATGACCTCCTTCCTGTTAAGGATAAAGATCAGGTACATCATCTTCCTGTTGCTTTCCAGAGGTATTTTTGTGTAATTTCTGCTGTAAATCATAAGCTTATAGCCTTTTCCAGTATTCAGCTATCTCTATTGATTTTTGCATGACCATAAAGGCAGGTCTTACTCTTTACTGGTAGCTCAGCACCCACATTAGTTTCATACCTGCTGAAGCTGGTGGTAAAGGGAAGTCTAGGCACAACATATTTATGATAAATAACAGTTGTCTGTAACCCCCTTTCAGCTACTTATTAAAGAATTATTTATATAGATACACTGAAAACGACAAAAAAATAAAATCTGCAATACTTCTTTAAACACAGCATTTTAAATATACTGTCCATCCATGCTGTGGAATTTATCCTGCTTTGCTGGTAACAGAGGTGGCTAATAAAAGTGAAGGGAGACCTGACTAGCCTCATGCATTAAGTATGAATCTCATGTAGCTGGCCTGTCTAACAGTTTACAGCAGCCTGACATGTTTCAACTCATTCATTCCTTCTCTTGCCTTAGAATCCTGCTTAACAAATTGGCTCTTCGGAGTTGAGAAGCAAGGGAGAGATTGCCTGCTCAGAGAAGCTTCCCTAAGAGATGTACAGTTCAGCAAAAGACTTGCATTGTAATTCCTCCTCTAACATGTGACTGGACACAGGTGTTTATATGACATTACAGAGAGGGACACATCTCCCAAATATGACCTAATGCTATGAGCAAGGGAGATCTTAATTGAAATACATCTAGTTCATAGCAGTGTGACCTGAAAGGACAGCTGGGTGGGAAGTGACAGTTACAACATGAAAATCAAGGAATACAAACTATTAAGCTTCCCAGCATTAAATGTTATTTAAAAAAATAGTTTAAATTACTTTCAGAGAGGGGCTTCATGCCTTCTCCCTGCCCAGTGCTGCCTCCCCCAGCTGAAATCAAATACCAAGCCTTGCTACTGTAAATTGGCAAAAATGAAAATATAAATGAGGAAGCTTATGATGAGGGAAAGACCAAAAAAGCCCCAAACATTTGTAGTGTTGAAGTCTTTTATGGCTGAGGCAGCACAGATGTTATGCATTTATCCCAACCTTTGTATCCTGTTTTGAAAAACAGCGACGGGTTTCTGATTCGCTAGCAACGGAGGGTCTATTTTTATTGCCTGGGGGCTAAAGGTATGTGATTCTTCCCTTACTTCTTGGCACCTCCAAAGAAATGGATCAGTGAACTGACCCATGTCAAAACTCCTGGCAAAACAGAAACAAGACTATTTTTAGTCTGGATCCATTCCCTGATTCAGGTCACTGTGTTTCTCCTCTATAAACAGCACAGTTGAGGGTGTGGTGTGAGAGGAAATGGACTTACATGGGGCAGCTGGGAAGCAGGAAACCTCTCACACAGCATTGTCATTAAAGCCCATGTTTCATGGTACTCAGTGTGTCACAAGGCAGCTGTAAAGATCTGGAATGCTTCTCACTGTGAAAAACCTATCTTTCCTTTTCTGACAGGGTGCTGAAATGGGTGGCTGCCGCACTCCTCACACCACAAAGGCACAGGTGACACACGTGTGCTCCTGTCATGCTGCAAAGCCTGGAGCTTCCCCTCTGAGCACAACTGAAGAAATAGCACAGGTATGCTTAAATATATAGGAGTTAAGTGATAACCAGAGTTACATTGTATAAAGAACACTTGAAGCCTTAAGATCTCGTAATTTTGTTTAAATGCCATTCACAGTATTCCAATTACTAATTACAGTATTCCAATTACTAATTGCAGGGTCTACTGACTGTGTACACCTTTAGTTAAAACCTAGGACAAATTATAGCTCAAAACATTGTTTGGCTACATTAGCTAAAGAGTGAAATGACTGCTGCTCATCTAAAGTAGGAAACACCTACAATGTCAGAAGAGATGTACGAACATCAGTAAGGTTTTATAGACTTTTCCTTTGAATGTTTAGTAAGTTAAGGCTTTATAAGAAAAGCCCTGGAGCAGAGCCCTTCTGAGCTCCTGTTCATGCTGAGCATCCTGCCTGCGGGCGCAGTGAAGCCATCACTTCCTTGCAGTTCTACATCCAGAACCTAAAGTAAGATTTAGCCTACCCAGGTAAAAATGTTCTAGTGTTTCTTAATACACTATAACTTAGAAGAATTTCAATGTGATTTTATTATTTTTAGGATTATGAAATTACACTACTATATTTTTATCTATAT
>WYDI02012624.1:0-20336 GCA_009867235.2 Psittacus erithacus
GGGGGGGGAAGGACAGGTTGTGGGGGGAAAACGAGCAGGCTACATGCTTTTCTAATTTACGACTAAGCTTAAATCACGACATGTAAGAACCGTCAGACATAAGAAACACATCTATCTTGCTTCTGCCTGCCTGTGCACAGCATTTTCAGGTGACTACTTCTCCCAAAACCATTCAAACCAATGAAGTGTTTATTTGGGTGTAGCTTGGCCTGGCAGCATGTATGACCAGAAGCAACATGCCGTGTAATTTTGTTAGCTGCACTGACCCTGCAGTTCTATAGAATTACATTATTGTGCTTGCCTTATGCTTGGGCTTATGATTGTAAAATACTTTAGCATCCTTCATGCTAAAGACATTATGTAAAAACAAGATGACAATATAAAGAACTTTAAGCAAAATGGGTTGCTTTCATTCTCTACCATTAATTCTGTGTTCCCTGCTCCAATCATTCTCCTCCCACCTCCATGCCATGCAGCAACTGTTATTTCAAATAGCTTTCAGGAAATGCTGCAGACAATTGTTATGATGCACCATATGCTCTGGATGTAAAATTATTTTTTTGAAAGGCTTTCACTACTAAGCGACATGGTCTAAGCACAGAACATAAGCCAGCACATTTTTAATGTCTGGCAAGGATGTTTCCAATGATCTTGGCCATGTCAGTGCTCTTCCTTGCTATGTTTCTACTCTCTGTAAGGTTGATGTATATTAAGAGTGTCCTCAGAGAATGTGTAGGACAACTAATTAGCCAATTACTGTATCAAGTATTCAGTAGATAAACTTGCCTATATAGTGTATTTGAGGTGAAGTGACATTTTATTCATAAGAACAATTGTTCGGTAAGTAATATATTAGAGAAGATAGATGGGTTAAATAGATATCTAATGTTTGCACCCACTGTGCAAACATGAAATAGTCAGACAATAATAAAAGAAAATGTAATAGGAGGCTTTTACACATAGGAGATTTCTATCTTCACAAGGTGGGAGCAGAGGTGAGGTGCTGCACCTGTTATTAAGCAGCCTCCATATTTTCAGCATGTCACTACTTAAATGCAAAGTGTGCAAATACCACATGAAAATAAAAATCACTAAGAACTATTTGTATGACTACAAGTGACAAGCGCATTCATTTTAAAGAATCTCTACGGGTTTTAGTACAAGCTTAATTTGACTTGCAGTTAAAGATCATCTCTGTTAGTCTAGTGGCATTTGCCAGTCCCTTAGGTTATGATTTAAAATGAGTTTCAGTGTACTCATTTAGCTCACAAAATAGACACAACTATGTGCAACCTATTGAGTTGTAGTAAGCAAGTGAAGCTTGCTCTGCATTATTGAATTTTAATCACAGTATATAATTCAGCAATGTGATGCATTACTTGTTAGCATCACATTTCATTAAAATTGCTGCCTTTCTTCTTTTATAGAAATCGTAGTGACATTTCTTTTTGAGAATTTCCCTGTTGATTCCCTTTTCCTTCTTGCTGAAGGAGTTGCATTAAAAATTTATTTAAATGCATCAAAAACATTCTGTGTCTCAGCAGTACAGAACCACAGCATAGAAATGTGGATGGCCTTTACTTCATGGATAACACTAGTTTATCTGCGTCCTTTTCTCTGCCTGCCAAATGAAAGTAACTTGGTTTCCAATTCACATGCTAAACAGGAAGCAGCCACTGATGTGGCTGCTTTGTCTAAATTGGTTTTATACATGAAAGCATTTCCAGTCTCAAGCTTTACTTTATACCTTTTAGCTTTATCTCTTGATAGAAAATCACCAGTAATTTTAGCACAACTTTCATAATGAGCTGGTGATTTTGGCTTTTAATATGCTGCTTTCTAATCTTGCCCAAATTGGTTATGAAGGAGAATGACAAAAATGATTACCACAGAACTTTTAATTGTCACTGCCTGTGACATTCTGAGCTATGCTTACTCAAGATGGGTGTATGTAAGAAGGAATACAATGGATTGATAAGTACAGTAGCTATGTTTCTAAGACAGAAACATAGGATGAGATTATTTTACTTAGCTCTTTTTGTATGAACATCAGTGAAAGATGAAGTTGTCCTATTACTGGCAAAAAGTAGGTTCAGCTTTATTTAAGATAAGTTGAAATACTCAAAGTATCTTAAATGCATACAATATCTTGAAAGGATAGGAAAAAGAATACTGAATTAGGAATTTTTTCTTCAGGAGGATAAAATTAATTTTTACTGGTTTTGAAGGGATTTTTCTCATTAGTCCCATTTGGCATTTAATAAGTGGGCAAATACAAGCATTGAAGGGAACAAGTGGTTACAGTTCCTGAGTTATGACTAAAGGAAATTTCAATTTTGTTGACAATTTCTGAGCTAATGTAGCAAATAAACTAATATGGCTATATTCTGCTTTTTTTTTTTTTTCTGAAGGGGTAAAGCATTAAAAATGTGGGCTTTCCTATGATTTGATTTTCTTCCAAAACAAAGTTTGTCTGAAAAGTGGTGATCAAATTAGTATAGAGTTTCAAAAGGCTAATCCCCCCCCCTCCCCCCCACCTCAAACTTTAATTTTGCATCTACTTTTAAGGTAACTGCATGACGTTACCACTGGAATGCATGTTTTTACCCCAAAGCAGACTAGATTATGTTTAAGGTCCCTCAACACCCAAACCATTCTAATTGTTCTATGATCATTACGTCCTGTTATGGGAATTCAGGATCGTTTCATTAGATTATGGAATTTCAGTTACAGCTAATATTTTGTCAAGGTAGAGTATATCTAAGAACACTTACAATTTGTAATGTATCTGAATTCTTCGTTGTAGCATGCTGAATTTTAATTTTGAATGAGTTGAATTTTATTAGTGTGTAGCAACAAAAGTTGCTAAAACAGGATGGAACAAGAAACTTATAGCTAACTGTGGAACAAAGTCTGGAAAAGTAATAATTAGCTATTTAAAAAAATATGTTGTTGCAAGAATCTTTTTCTGATACTGAAAGTAGGTTAAAACTAGGAAATTCTAACAGTCTTTTCTTAGTGGGTATGCTGTCATACACCTGAGCCAGCATTGAATCAAAACCTCACTATGCAGGGAAAAGTTTCAATTAACGGGCATGAATGGAACCCAACAACATGAGAGAAGGTCACTTATCCAGTCTAACTTCCTGCAAGGTTAGAATTATTCTCTTCATACTTTTCATAAAATGTCAAGTCTCTTTTTGTGTATTCTATATATCCTGAGCTCTACTCTTTCTTTTCATATGAGGCTGTGCAGGCAAGTTTCAATTTGTATAGGTAATGTTTAGATTAGCCATTCCTTGCACAAATGTGATTCTTTACCCTTTCTTCCTGCTTTTTCTGCTCTCTTAAGATTTTTTTCTTTTGTGTCTTTTCACATTCCTCCTAAACCCTTGTAGAATTATTTGACACCATAATTTAGGATCTCATCTTGGCACAATTACTGATGCTGTTTTATAGTATTGTGAGGAGGGTGGAATCCACCATTAGGCATCAACAGCTTTTGCTAATGTGCTTTTTCTCCATAATGTAAATCACTGTGACACTTCAGAAGCTTCTAGTCAATACAGTGGCATTTATTAACTTAATTTACAGCCATTCACTTTCATGAGTGTGTTGGTAACCAAATTACTTCAAGAATAATTTTTAAAGAAGATTTTATGAGACTATAAAATATTAACAAGGTTGTAGATGACATGCAGAGATTTCTTTTGCCTTCTCACACTGAAAATTAAGCAGCAATAAGCAACAGCGAAGTACTGACTCCTTACAGTGATGTTGTGTTAATAGTCTAATGATCAAATTGCATCACCAAGGTGCACAAATGTTAGTGTGATACAGAAATACATTTTGAAGTACATTTACCAATACTGATCCTGCCTTTTTCTATGTTCTGAAACTCATTTTACTTAGTGGGAGCCTTGTCCATCTGAATAGCACTCTAGACACAGTGTCAACAATCAAAGATAACAAACGTACATGGTTAACTATAGATTTTTTAACCTTTTGTTGCACTGCCAGTTAAATTACAAATGAGATACTCTTATCTTTGCATTGCCCTTAATGCTTTATTCCCTTCTGCTTAGATTAGAAACTAAATATTATTCTTTTTAAAACACTTTCTACAGGTAAGAAGAAAAGACAAAGTTAAGAAAGTACGGATGGAGGGATAATAAAACCACTGCATATGAGTCTGTGTCATGGTTTAAGCCCAGTTGGTAACTCAGAACCACACAGCCGCTCAGTCACCCCTCCCTTATTCCTCTTCCTGCTCCTGAAAGGATGGGGAAGAGAATCGAAAGAATGTAACTCCCACAGGTTGAGATAAGAACAGTCCAGTAACTAAGGTATAACACAAACCACTGCTGCTACCACCAATAATAATGATAAGAGTAATTACAAGGGGAGAGAATACAACAGCTCACCACCTGCTGACCGATACCCAGCCTGACCTGAACAATGATCTGGCCCTTCCCTGGTAACTGGCCCCCTTTTATATATTGGGCATGATGTGCTGTGGTATGGAATACCACTTTGGCTAGTTTGGGTCAGGGGTCCTGTCTCGGCTTCCTCCCGGCTTCCCCTCCTCCCTGGCAGAGCATAAGACCAAGAAAGTCCTTGATCAGGGTAAACATTACTTAGCAACAATTAAAAACATCGGTGTTATCAGCACTGTTCCCAGGCTGAAAGTCAGAAACACAGCACTGCACCAGCTACTAAGAAGGAGAAAAATGACTGCTACTGCTGAGCCCAGAACAGTCCGTGAGGTGGAAATTTTTTTCCTTTAGTGTTTCAGATTTTGTGTCAGGTGTAACTAATGAATTTAAATTGCCTAGAAAGAAATATATCCAGATGTCTAGACTGATAATTTTTCCTACTTGTATATGCTGCCACATATAAAATACTATGTTTACTTACCCTTGACTCTTTCTCAGGCCAGACTTTTTCTTCTCCCCTTCCTCCTAAGTCCAATATACAGGATGATGCATGAACTAATTTCAGCCATAGCAGAATACGTATACAATTTAGTATAATTTTGTTCTTTCCTTTCCTTTATCAACATCCATGCAAGACAAATTTCAGAAAGTCAAAATGTCAGGTAAATATTAAAATGGAAAGAGCTAGGAAATGCAAACAATAAATTCAAAGCTGAAGATGAAAATTGATTCACAAGTCCTTAAATAGTTGGCTCACATTACAACAGTACTGATTTACAGCATATATTTTGTTTTGTCTGGGCTTTAGTTGCAGATCATCACTTTAGTACAAGCTATTTCCATCCATGTTATAGTCTTATGAGTAAAATTCTCATAAAAACTGTTGCAGTTGAAAAACTGGGTTCGAAGACTTCAGGGTATAGTACTGAAAAAAGAATAATTCTACTTGCACAGAGTCTTTGCTATAATAGAACATAAATAATGCTTCTCTCTACTACTGTATGTAGTCACAAATCTGTTCAGAATTTTATTAAGTATAAAATAATATTTTTTAGAAATAATTTTTAGGAAAAAATCTTTCTAATTGTGATTTCATTTCTGTATTTCTTTAAAAAAATCATGATCTCATGAAGTTACATAGTCAGTTCCTAAGGGAGAAATGAAAGTTGGCTAGAAACCACACTTCGAATGCAATATTCAAGTATTACTGTCCAGGCAAATTGTCTTTCATGTCAATGTGTGCATTTTCAGCTGCAGACCATTTGGAAAACATTTCATTAGTCTGACAGGAAGTATTAGTTAATATTAAACAACATTTATCCATCAAACATAATGTGAAAAATAGTTATATTGCTCTTCACTGGAAAAAGGAAGCAGATTTCAGTCTTCATAAAAGTAACCTTGGGATGCTTAGATGGACCACTGGGTAAATAAAGAATGGGCTGGATGGCTCCATGCAGGGAGGTGCAGTCAATGGCTCAATGTCTAACTGGAGACCAGTAATGAGTAGTGTCTATCAGGGGTCAGTGTTGGGTCTGATCCTGTTCAGCATCTCTGTAGGTGACATGGACAGTGGGATTGAGTGGGCCATCAGCAAGTTTGCTGATGACACTAAGTTATTTGGTTCAGTTGATATGCTGGAGGGAAGGGATGCCATCCAGAGAGACCTTGACATGCTTGAGAGGTGGGCCAATGCCAACCTCATGAAGTTTACCAATGCAAAGTGCAAGGTCCTACACCTGGGTCAGAGCAATCCCAGGCACAGCTACAGGTTGGGCAGAGAAGAAGTTCAGAGCAGCCCTGCAGAGAAGGACTTGAGGGTATTGGTCGATCAGAAACTGAACATGAGCCAGCGGTGTGCGCTTGCAGCCCTGAAAGCCAACCATATCCTGGGCTGCATCAAAAGGAGCATGACCAGCAGGTCGGAGGAGGTGATCCTGCCCCTCTACTCTGCTCTCGTGAGACCTCACTTGGAGTACTGTGTGCAGTTCTGGTGTCCTCAACATAAAAAGGACATGGAACTGCTGGAACAAGTCCAGAGGAGGGCCACGAGGATGATGAGGGGACTGGGACACCTCTCGTATGAAAACAGGCTGAGAAAGTTGTGTCTGTTCAGCCTGAAGAAAAGAAGGCTGTGTGGAGACCTCATAGCAGCCTTCCAGTATCTGAAGGAGACCTATACGGGTGCTTGGGAGGGACTTTTCATTAGAGACTGTAGTGATAACACAAGGGGTAATGTGGTCATATGAAAACTGTGAAAATTCAGGTTAGATATGAGGAAGAAGTTCTTTACTGTGAGGATGGTCAGGCACTGGAACAGGTTGTCCAGAGAAGTGGTAAATGCTCCACCCGTGGCAGTGCGCAAGGCCAGGTTGAACAGAGCCTTGGGTGACATAGTCTAGAGTGAGATGCCCGTGTCCATGGCAAGGGGTTTGGAACTAGATGATCTTAAGGTCCTTTCCAACCCTAACTATTCTATGATTCTATGAAGATGGCATGGAACAAGCATAACAGACACTAATTCTCCTCCCCTCATCCAATAAGCCCTGGCATCCTCCTTAAAGCTTTGGCAAAGTCAAGGATAAGTGTTTAAGACAGTTGTGTTAAACTGATTGAAATTAAAGGTGTTTGGGTTTGGCCTCAATTAAATACATATCCCCTTCATTCTCTGATCTTTTTCTTTTAGTATGTGTTAATAAATTTACAGCTCTATTTTAGACTATTTATTATGAGGTCTATCTCAGATTTCTTGCTACTCAGCACACAAACCTGCGCCATTCGACACATCTTTAAGTCCCAAGTGCATGCTAAAGTCTGAATTTGCTTTTTTCTGATCACTTGAGAAGAGATATGTAATTTTTAAAAGAAGTCAGGATTTTTATAATTAGTTTGGTTACGGAATTACATTGATTACATATCAGATTTTATTTATTCTTTTAGGCAGGGTTTGTATATGAATGATGTGGCTAATATTGTTATGCACTATCTAGGAAAAATGTCAGGGTTTTGTGTGCAGATTCTATTAAATAACGCAACTGCCTTTTTTTTGGTGTAGTCCATGAAGATCTACATATTTAATATTTTCTGTTATTTGCTTCCACAGTAAACCATCACTTCAAAATTGTATGTTACTCCAGATATAAGTATTGGCACTTAAGATCCAGTCACTTTAATCTGATTTTAAGTTTATAATTTATTAAGAAACATACTGAAAGGAATACTCTAATGCTGCTTGAGTATTTGCCTGAGTAGTGTTCTTGTCCCTCCTGCCAGTCATAAACAACGACAATGGTAACATCAGAAAAATCATATTAATTAATTCATGGCTCCATGACTGATGTCAGTGCCAGAATTTTGACCATGGGTTAATTTATACAGCACCAGACCCGGTGGCAGCAGATGGAGTGCACCTGTCCCAAGGGGGAAAAGGATTCTAGCCCAGGAGCTAGCAGAGCTTATAGAGATGGCTTTATACTAAGTTTGATGGGGGAAAGGGATAACACCAGACTTGCTAGACATGAAACATGGGGTAACATGCTGCTGTTGGAGTCCAGATCCACAGGGCAGCTTAAATGCATCTATGTCAATGCCCACAGTATGGGCAGCAAACAGGAGGAGCTGGAAGCCATTGTGCAGCAGGGAAATCATGACACAATTGCCATCACAGAAACCTGGTGGAATTATTTGCAGCAGTGCTGCAGTGGATGGCTACAGGCTCTTCAGAAGGAATAGACAAGGAAAAAGAGGTGGTGGGCAGTCACTATGTACTGAAAATCAAACCGGTGGGGAAGAAGACCAGCCTGGCTGAATAGGGAGATATCACTAGAACTCAGGGAAAAAAAAAGAGAGTTTATCATCTGTGGAAGAAGCGACTGTCACCTCATGGAAAGTAAAAGGATGCTGTTAGGTTACATTGAGAGAAAGTTAGAAAGGCAAAGGCACAGATGGAACTAAATCTAGTCACTGCCATAAAAGATAATAAAAGGTGCTTTTTCAGATATATTAGCAGTAAAAAGAAGGCCAAAGAGAACCTCCATCCTCTGCTGGATACTAAGGGTAACCTAGTGACTGAGGATGAGGAAAAGGCTGAGGTACTTAATGCTGCTTTTGCCCCTGTCTTTAATATTCACACCAGCCATTGTTAGGGTACTTGGTTCCCTGAGTTGGATGGCAGAAATGGGGAGCTGATTGAAGGAAGTAATCAAGGAAGAAATGGTTAGAGACCTCCTGCTCCACTTAGAGGTACACAATTCTATGGAGCCGGATGGGTTACAACCAAGAGTGTTGAAGGAGCTGCCAGAGGAGCTTGCTAAGCCATTCTGTATCTGTCCACTGTTTTGGTCTAGTGGGCAGGTCCCAGGGGATTGGAGGTTGGCCAGTGTGACACCTGTCTACAAAAAGGGAAGGACGGAAGGTCTTGGGAACTATAGGCCTGTCAGCCTCACCTCAGTGCCAGGGAAGGTCATGGAGCAGATGATCCTAAAGGAGATCATAAAGCACATGCAGTAAAGTGGATGGACCAGGCCCAGTCAGCATGAGTTCATGAAAGGAAGGTCCTGCTTGACCAACCTGATCTCTTTCTATGATAAGATGACCTGCCTGGTTGATGAGGGAAAGGCTGCAGACATTGTGTATTTGGATTTAAGTAAAGCATTTGACACTGTCTCCCACAGCGTCCTTCTGGAGAAATTTGCTGCTTGTGGCATAGATAGGAGGATTCTTAGCTGGGCTGGAGACTGGCTGGATAACTGAGCCCAAAGAGCGGTGGTAAATGATATCTAGTTTGCTACCAGTAACTAGTGGTGTCCCTCAAAGCTCGCTGTCAGGGCCGGTGCTGTTTAATATCTTCATTAATGATCTGGATGAGGGGATTGAGTGCATCCTCAGTAAATTTCCAGATGACACCAAATTGGGTGGGAGTGTTGAACTGCTGGAGGGTAGGAAGGCTCTGCAGAGGGGACAGGATGGATCAATGGGCTGGGGCCAATGGCATGAGGTTCAACAAGGCAAAGTGTGGGGTCCTGCATTTGGGTCACAACAACCCCATGTAACACTACAGGTTTGGGGAAGAGTGGCTGGAAAACTGCTTGGCAGAAAGGGACCTGGGGGTGCTGATTGATGGCCGCTGAACATGAGCCAGATTGTGTCCAGGCAGCCAAGAAGGTCAGCAGCCTCCTGGCCTGTATCAGAAACAGCGTAGTCAGCAGGGCCAGGGTAGTGATCATCCCCCTGTATTGACACTGATGAGGCTGCACCTCGAGTTCTGTGTTCGGTTCTGGGCCCCTCACTACAAGAAGGACATTGAAGCAGGAGCAGATCTAAAAAAGGGCGAAGAAGCTGGTGAAGGGTCTGGAGAATGTCTTAAGAGGAATGGCTGAGGGAACTGAGGTTGTTTAGTTTGGAGTTTGGAGAAGAGAAAGCTCAGGGGGAGCCTCATCATGCTCTATAACTACCTGAAAGGAGGTTGTACTGAGGTGGGGGTTGGTCTCTTCTCCCAAGTAACAAGCAATAGGACAAGAGGTAACGGACTCAAGCTGTACTAGGGGAGGTTTGGATTGGATATTAGGAAAAATTTCTTCACAAAGAGGGTAATCAGGCGTTGGAACAGGCTGCCCCTGGAAGTGGTGGAATCACTGTCCCTGGAAGTGTTCAAAAGCTGTGTAGCTGTGACATAGTTTAGTGATGGCCTTGGCAGTCCTGGGGTGATGGTTGGACTTGATAATCTTAAAGATCTTTTCCAACCTAGTTGATTCTATGATTCCATAATATAAGAGTTCTGGAATACCACAACCTTAATATTGAATGATAGTGTAGGTCAAAGTGTGCCTTTTTGTAAAGACAAATGTATTGACAATAAGGTTTCAAAATGATACTGCAAGTACTTGTTTAATCATATTTGGTGAGAAAACTGTCACTGTTAACATACTGCAACATTTAATAACAACTCTGTGTGTTATAAGGGCAGAAGGTACCTTCATTAGAGATGGAAATTGGCTTGGATCTCTTGCTTTTGTGCTCATTAGGTCTCTTTGGCACTTCTATATTGTTTAAAGTTTTGATAAATATAATTTTCCCCCTTCACATACCCATCTAACTCTTCATTCATGAACTGTGAAAGAGCTGACATTCTGCTCCTCTGCCTGGGGGCAAAACCATGTTGACATGGAGATGATTAAACATGTGCCCACAAACAGTTGGCTCAGACACTAACGTGTCAAACAGTTGGCATGGTTCCTGATTAGTAATTAATTAAATCAATGCCAGCAGACACTAATGATACCTTCCCATAGAATGGCATGCTAGATACACTGAGAATAAACTATTTGATACTGGTTCTTGTCTTATGCTTTGTCAGTTCAACTGGACATCTAGTTAATGTCAGTAAATACACTATGTGAAAGATTAATTTAGAAAAAATGCTATGTAAACCATACCATTAAAATTAAGCTCAGAGCATATTTTTTTCTGAGTTGTAGTACTTGCATACTGCATAGGGAAGCTGCAAGCCTAATATAGGATCCAACTGCTAAAACCAAACTATTAAAAAACCCCAAACCATGCCTCCAACCCCCATCTCAAGTGTAGTTTATATGATAAAATATCAGGTTTGATTCAGCAAAGTACAAGAGTATTGCTTGAGATTTAAACAAATTTATTTTAGTACAATCAATGACTTTGAAATTATACGGTAAAGTGCCTCATGGACTTCAATTCCATTTTGAAAACTGTTTTTCTACTGAATACCTTTTGCCCAGCAGGCAACATCAGTTCCTGACAGCTGATGGACAGCTGCTACTCCTACTCATTTCCTTGGAAAGCAATTCTCAGGATTTGTCATGTTTATTGACCCTTTTTTATATCAAAAGGTATGCTTTAAAGCTCTCTATCTGAAGGAAATAGCTAATGGGCACAGCTGTTCCTTAATCATGGTTCACTGATTCAGAAGTTTAGAAGTTGAACATTTTGGGGGGAGAATGCTTTACTTACTTTTGTAAGTAAAGCATTATTAAATGCTGCTGAACATTGTCTCTTCAAAATTAACAGTACCAGTGCAGGAATTACAATAATTTCCTGTCTCATTTTTGTGGCCAGTTCTAATTGCTCATTCAAGGATAGTGAAATGGAAGGTGTTCTGAATAAATATATTCTGTGAGTATATTTGTATGGGCCAAGACATTGTTACCCTGATTGAGATAAGACTTTGAAATATTACTGTAGTTGACACGTTTATTTGTTGCATTAGGGTTTTGGTTTGTTGGTTTTTTTTGGTTTTTTTTTGAAGTAACATATCAAGGATTTCACTAAACATTTTCTGAATATGATGCAATTTCAATGGCTATAAAGACCAAACCCCTGCTGTCCTCTGGGCAGATGTGATAATCTTTCACTTTGGTGTATTTTTCTGGAGCATTGGAAAGTGTTAACTTACATTGCATAAGTCAATGCAGCACATTCCGCACTGCCCTACCCTAAGTCACCTAAATGTGACTACTTCTGCACAGGGTTCATCCTTAGGTATTTTTAAGTACAGGTCAGAAAGCTTGGCCTGCTTTTCCTGGGCTGAGCTCACTGCCATGCTAGTAAAATATAGTCATTGCCCTACAGAAAATATTATACAAGGCTGACAGCATAGGAAGCTTTTGTACATGGCCATGTCTACAGTTTGTGCCTGCCTCCTCCTGCACAGGGAGGGCAAGCATGCAAACAGACATGTATCAAGAACAGACAAAATAGTTGTCGAGCTCTATGGAGGCAGGTGCTTTGAACCTAAGAAATGCAACTGCATTGGATGAAGTGTAGCTTAGGGGAGGTTTCTATTGAATGCTGCATAATTGTGTTGAAGAAACAGCCTTTCTGAAACAAGCCCAGAAGGAACGTAGTCTTTAAGGTTGAAGAGCTGAAGCGCTGGGAAGCAACAATTTTGGATAAGCTGTATTTTGTGGTTATTTTATTAAGTAGATTTTTTGTTGCTTGGGACAAATAAGCTGCCTGAATGCTAGGCAGACATAGGTCTTTATCTGGAGGTTAGGCTGAAAGGACAAGGTGCTGACATGGTTGAGGTTCAGGGCTCTGTAGGTTACTAGTACTGGGACAAAGTTAACTCAACTGAAAGTCCATGTTGTTACTGTTAAAAATGAAGGGCAAGGACAGCTGCCTTTGGTTTTCACATAATTTCCTGACCTGTGCTTGATTTCAGAGAATTTTAATACAAAGCTTTACTCACCTTTGGAACATAAAAGATATGCTTTACTACATACCATGGAGGAGTTTCTTCCCTCTGCTTTCCTTTGACCCATGCTGTCTCTTTGGATACTAGTGAGCACTGTTGACGTTAGGTCTACCCTGTAATCTGTCTCCAAGGATAAAAATAACACTTGCCATGGGCATGTTTTAAATGAGTCCGCATGTCTCAGGATCTTCTAAGCTCTGAGATAAATACAAGGATGTCTGGCTCCATGAAGACATTTTGGACGGCCAAACATCAGCACATACAAGTGTAGCTGACTAATGCAAGCCATGGAAGGACACCTAGCCCAGATGCCAAGCTTCTTGCTTGCACTTCTTCACCCCCATTTGTCTTTCATAAGGAAGTTATGTAAAAGGGAATGCCTTCTGCATAGCTGTGATAGAGCAACAAGTGCTAGGCTTTTTATGGTGCGAGTGCTGCACGCTCCTTTGAGACAAAAAGCATTGAAAGATTCCTCGTCTGTTATGAAATGTAGATGAAGCAAGTCTTTGGTGGTGTAGAAGGGCAGGGAAGCATTTTCATACTCCAATTAGTTTACTGTGGGCTTCATCTCCAAAGTGAGTGCAGTCCATTATGGTCTTTACCTTGGAAAAACCAAGCTGGCCATAGTTGCAATGCATAAAGTTTGCCAGCATCCACAGACATGGCACATGCGCATATACTGATAAGTGGATGAGATATACCTGTGATCTAACTTATAAAATTCAAAGATGGTTTATAAACTAAGACCCATGTTATCCCAAGTATAGAGCTCTGAAAAGCATAGTTCTTAGAGGTGAAAGATGAACTCATCACAGCTATGCTTTTATACCACTTGTTACAAATAAAAAGTGATTTCAAAATATTAGCCTTTAAAAGTATATATCCTCACGTTAAATGCAGAGTTCTTATTACAATACTTTACAGGGCGACAGGCTGACTTTGAAGGAGTAATTATGTATTTATTAAATTTCTGTGGCTGTTTTATTTTTAGATTTTTCTGCAGAGGGTTCTTTTTCCAACTCTTATTCAGTAGTTTTGAAAACATAAATAGTCTGGTTAGTGTCAAAGGTTCCACTTGAAGAATACTTCTTAAAATGTCTTCTGGATTACTTATTCCAGCAGTATTGCCCTATTGAAAAGTACTCTAAATCCTTAGAGATGAAAGGTGACAGGTGCTATATGAATGCTAAGTGTTAGCTGTGGCAGATCTAGGTCAAAATCTTATTTGAGGCAGTAAAATGCCTCCTTATTTGAGGCACGTGATTTTTGCAAAGGGCAGTTTTGAAGTCATCTTGATTGTTTTCAGCAGCTGTCAATCTTTTAAATGACTGCTATGTTGATAGGAGCAATTGCTGCTTGATACTATTCCTCTGGAAATATTTTTGGTTATGTAGCCTGAGAAATATTTGCTTTTATATAGATGCGGCTATAGATATCTATTCTTTACAAACTGCATGGTGGTATGTAGGGTTAGTAAGGAAGGAGAAAGTTTGTTGATTAGATCATATATGACTGTTGAAGATTTTAAGACATGAATTTCATGATTTTGAGGTTCCTATATAGGTAACAGAGAATGTTTGTAATGGAACTAAAACCTTGACAGGGTCAGTTTCAAGATTCTGATGAATCTACTAAAATAGATTGTGCATGATTTCGAGCTGAACAGTAATTCTGGGTTAGTAAATATAGTTTCTTGCTATTTCTTATGAGTACTCTTTCCTTTTATGAAATCAAGATGGAAACAAAACCATATAGTGTACTGAAAATTAGTTTTTCTGTGGCTTTTCACTTATAAAATGTATAGTGATTAACATGGTTATGAATGTCACAAGCTGTGAAGTTTTGCAGTTCTTAATTGATCTGCTTTATGGCAATGTTTGGAAAGACCTTATATTTTAGCATTGTTTTAAAAATAAATGTATTACCTTCTCAAATAGCACAGATACACAAAAAAGAAAAATGAAGAAAAAATGCCCCTTGTAATTGCTTTCTAACATATATATTTTTAAAAATTTATCTATGAGAAAAAGTGGGGCAATATGTTTTAGTCTTAACTGACCAAATTCAGGCACATATACAAATCTTTGCTACTATTATGCATTAATCTTTGCATTTTTATTGTTTTGCTTAAGTAATTATTTCAATCTTCTATTTCAAATAGTGCTACTATTTCCAAAGACATACATAAATTTTAATGGGATATCTGTACATACAATTTTAAAGTTACATTTAATTTTCCCAAGTGTAGAAATAAAAATTTTGTTTTGAATGGACATAGCTGGGCATTTTTATTGGAGTAATTGTGTTTCTGTATTGATTTTTTTTTTTTGGTAGAATTATGTTGCTATTTTTAAATTATTTTTGTTACATTTTACAACAGCAACAACATTCAGTAATGGTATTCTTGTGGAAAAAAAATACTGTTAATTTCTGTACAGCTCTAAAATACCACATATTTAACTTGGGAGGAGAGCTTTCCAGATCCTTATCAATGTATAATGTAAATGACAGCTTCCTTCACTTGCAAGATGAACTTACTGGTGACTTGGTTGTGAGCAAGTGCAAGTTGAACTACATGAAAGGAATAGATTGTGTTTTCCAAAAGCTCTTTGACCACAATGGGAAAATTGGAGCAAAAATCCCGCACACACACAAAATTCTTCCTGAAAATGTTTTAAGTTTCTTGTCTTGTTGCTTTGCTAGTCAAAGGTCCAGAATAACAATTATTTTATAGTGAAAATCAGTTTAATTTACAATTAAGTTCTAATGTGGTGAAAAGACAGCTCCATATGTAATAGATGCCATCACGTTTTGCCTGGCTTTCTTCTGAATAAGCTGCTGATATTCCATGTGTAAGCACAATCAAAAGAGTGACAACATCTTTAAGCTCATAAACTTGGATACAAATATCAGTGCAGACTCATCATCTGTTACTCAGATTTCTAGTTTGTTATCTGAGCTTCATGAGTAGGTGCTAATGGAATCCAAATTATATTAAAACTAGCTTACGCACCTCTGCAAGAGCTTGCAGTTATACCTGTCTCTTCAATTTTGGTTAATAATTATAATTTCATGATCTTTTGCAGAGCTGTGTATTTTTTTGAGAACAGCTATTATTTTGGCTCCATATTGTGACTGCTAGAAACATCTCTAATCAGCCGACCCCTACCACGGATTTTAAGCATTTTGATACATCTGAAGTTGCTAAATACTTGTTACCTTGTGATAATTTTTGTATATGACATAGTGTTTGTTACTGTGTGAATCAAAGTTATCACAGATATTAAATGACACTTTACCATGAGACTATTTACATGGCTTTGTTCTTTCCCTGTTTAGCTGCAACTGTAATGCCTACTGCTCTACAGACTTTACTTCCCCAGTCTGTTGACCTTATTCTTTGATATATCTTCTCTTTTCCTTCAACCTTTACTTGAAAATGCTTTAATATATTTCTTCTATTTTGCCATGCCTTGTATCCCCTAGCCAAAATTCATTGGGCCACTTCTTGAGACTTCCCTTACTTCCAAGTAACCAACAGAATGTACGTACTGATAGCTGGTTCACAGTTAAATTTAAGGTTATGAAAACATGTTCAGCTAAATGTGAAAATTGTGCTTGGAGATTATTTCATCTTTTAAAGATCACACTGTGTTGGATTTCCATAGGAGTAGTTTAGTAATAGTTCAAAGTGATACGCTTACTAATTCAAACATAGCAAGTGGTGATCAGACTTTCCATTGTTTCTTATACATTGAACTGATGAAAAAGTGTATTTTAGTTCCACATTATAGTACCTCATATATACTTTTTTAGTGAAAGTACTCAAAATCATATTGTATTAAAGCTTGGTTATGAATGGAACCTGGAAATTTGGGTGTACTGGAAAAGGAAATAACAGAGACTATTTAAAAAAACCAAACATTCCTCCCAAAATGCAACAAAACCGTCCACAACATGCTCCCTCCACCTGTCAAGTGTATTAGGTTTAAGCCAACGTACTCTGGTTGCGCGCAAAATTTACCTACTAGTATCTCCTCTGTGCCTACTAAAAGGACTAAAATTTGTTGCACATTTATTCTTGTACCTACACTTGACAGCAATAATGCACAATTTATGTACCTCATAAAATTACTCTAGAAAGCTGATTTGCTGCAGATAGTAGAAATGCAATGAAAGTATGGTCTGTGCTATAGCAGAAATATGCTCTTTTTGTCTTTCAGCTTTCTTGTGTCCAATCATTCTATTTCTGCTTGCAACAAAAAAATGCATCTGTAAACTATACAACATGCTGTTTGATATGAAGAACTAAGTTTATATTCAAATCTTGAAGCCTAGAAGCAGACATGTATATTTTGTCTATAGGGTGCTTGAACCCTAATGGCAAGCCCATGTAGGACAAAAATTTTGGTAATTCATCACTAAAATGTCATGAGTAACTGATAGTAAGATATATCAATTTTAAGAATGTTGGTAGAAATGTTTTTCAGATTGTATAGTATAATCTTTTTAGGGACACAATAATTCTCTTCCAGGATGACAGAAACAAAAAGTGAAAGAAGATTTATTTCTGTCACAAAAAGGACAAACATAGACTTTTTTGCTTTCATCTTGGTGTGGAAATGGTCTTTGCTTTGAGCAAGGCAAGTAGATTGTGGTACAGTGGTAGACAGAGAACCCAAGAACACTAAGCCCCATTAAGCATTTGTTACATAAAAGGTAACAGTTTTGAAGTAGTTATAGGTAATAAGGGCACGAAGTTGGCTTCTGAGAACTATGCAGAGCTTGCATATGTTAAAATTGTTATATCTGATTTTGTGTACATTGTGAAACATGGTACTAAATGTATTTATTGTAATCTAGAGTATTTTTAACAAAATAATTATATCAACATAGAATTTGATATGCACTTGTGGGGTATCAGTTCTATGGTATTATAATTTGTTAAATTACACTCCTGACTCTCTTGTTCTTTTGAGAGCTTTCTCATCATTGCTAGGTTCTGCTTATTAATGTTCTTGCACAATCACAGTAAAGGAATTGTCCGCAAGCAAATAATTGCTGCACAAAATGAAAAAAAAAAAAAAATTACTGATGTGTTTTCTTTTCCTAGGATTTGAACAGGCTTATATTATGGTTTTAACTGTTATATGCATAGTGGCCAGCCAGTATTTAATAATTGTAACAGGCTTTCTTTGAGGCATAATCATATTTTATATGTGGTAGTCTTACGTCTGTGCAGTTAGCTGATCTGAATTAATGCCTACTTGCAGTGTTATTAGTACTTTTTTAAGTGGGTAGTTTTTCAAAACTATGAGTTTTCCTTCACATTAATTTTGAAACTAAGGGTTTGACAAAAAGAATATGTATCAGAAACAAGGGGAAAAAAAAAAAAGAGCATAGTTCCTCACATGGACATTTGAAATTAAGCTGAGAGATATGTAGAAACAACCAAAGGTTGAACTCTAATTATAATTATAATCTTATTTCCTAGTATTTTATACTTGCTGGAATTGATGCTGAGGCTAAAATCCCTGTGTGTTTTGGGTGGGGTTTTTTTGGGTTTTTTATTTGTTTTCTTCCTTTTTTTTAAATTTTTTTTTATTTCATAGCCCACTGAGTGAGCAAAGGATGGGTTTCTTCTTTGGGCCAAAGAATCCTGTTCTGAGTAACCCATTAGAGACCATTTCTTCATTGTTTGTAGAGGAACACTGTGTGTTTAAACTCCTGATATGAATGTTAGACTCTGAAATATCCCCTAATCATGTGATGCTACACAGTATACTTACTACGAGGTTAAAAATAATGCTTGCTGAAAATCAGACACTTTCTCCCTGTCGACTTCAAGTAGATATTAAACCAGCCCCTATCTTTTCTTTCCAACTGAAGAGAAAATCTACCATATAGCTGAAGCTAAGTTTTAAGAATCGTCTATTGAAATGTATCCGTCTTCACAATAAAGAGAATTTAGGAATAAGTCCTCAAAATTCATGGCTCAATGAGGTCTGCTTTCAGCACTTTAGTAAAATGGGGCTTAAATGATCATTCAAATAAAGCATAAATTACATGACTCCTGACTGGAAATCACTTTCCAGCCGCAACAAAAATGGCATATATCACTGAAGTGATAGCATTTTGGCCTAGGAATTCAAGTACTTGACTGATGACTGCCACTTACTGGGGTTTGCTTTACATTATTCAAATTGGTAAAAACCCACACAACCTTCTTAAAGTAGTGTCCTGGTTTCAGCTGTAAGTAGAAAAATAAAATAATCCTATGTGATCATACTGTGTATATCTCTAGAGTGAATCATACAAAGCCATGGATAAATTGTGTCCTTTCCTGCATCTGAGTCTTCAACATGTTTATAATTTTCAGAGTAAAGCTTCATAACTAATTGCCAAAGTCATTTAAACTCTCATATGCCACATGTTACCCATCAGTGAAGCAGCAAAGCTGAAGCAGCAGCACCAGGCTTTCACATGGCTTTGCTTTCTGCTTACTCACTTGATTCTCTGTTAAAATGGTGTCATGTACTCTTCTAAAAATATAACTGAAAGATAAGTTGCCTGGGTCTTTATTACTCAAGTAACCATTGTAATAACAGTAAACACTTTGGTGAAATATTTTCCTTGCCTATTAGATTTCCTCTATTCAGGGGAAATATGTGGAGATCATGGGAAAAATACAGGAATTTCCAGGGGCAATACGTGTACAAATTTTAAAATGACAACTAAAGTGTGGGAAAGTGACTAGTACCCCTATATACCTTAATTTTCAAAGTCTGACCGGATTCCAGAATAAAAGTAACAAGGTCATAGAAAGACAGAGCCAAGTAGTGTCCAAACTTCTTTTGGAAGATAGCAGTTGTTGTTACCACATTACAAATACTTTGAAGTTTCCCTGACAGAAAAGGTTGTACTTTATGGAAAGCGGAACCAAGTATCAGTCATAACTGGAATTTTTCAAAGGATCAAAGGTCTATGCTTTCTTCTTAAATTAAAACTTTTGTTGAGATTTTCTTATGCTCTGCATATCAAAATCTGCTGTCTCTACTTACGATTCTTTTTTCGTTTCTTATTTTTCGAGTAGAAAAACTTACTAATCAGCTTTTTAAAGCAGTAAAAACAATTACATGAAACAGAAAAAGTATATTGATCAAAAGTTTAATATGTATAAAAGTAATGGTAACAAAGGTGTAATTTAGGTAGTCTACTTTCCATTTTATCTAGAAAAACATGTAGGTTGTCCTGGGTTCAGCAGTAGCAGTCATTTTTTCTCCTTAGTAGCTGGTGCAGTGCTGTGTTTCTGACCTTCGATCTGCGAACAGTGCTGATAACACTGATGCTTTTAGCTACTGCTTAGAATGTTTACACTGACCAAGGACTTTTTGAGCATCATGCTCTGCCCTGGGAGGAGGGGAAGGCGGGAGGAAGCAGAGACAGGACACCTGACCCAAACTAGGCAAAGAGGTATTCCATACCACAGCACGTCATGTCCAGGATGTAAAATTGGGAGTTACTTGGAAGGGCTAGCTCTCTCTGTTTGGTTGGCAAGTGGTGAGCGATTGTATTCTCTTCCTTTGTTATTTTCCTTATCATTATCATTATTGGTGGTAGCAGCAGTGGTTTGTGTTATACCTTAGTTACTGGGCTGTTCTTATCTCAAC